>BMAO01002447.1:0-148829 GCA_019973975.1 Trichonephila clavata
TTCATTTTCGTCGTCGGAATCTGTATCAATGGTATATTTTGAACTTTGAACAAACTCCAAAATTCCTTCGTCAGGCACAATTTGGACTGTGCACTCGTTATTCTCATCTACTGCAACGAATTCTTCTGATAATACAGTACGATAGTTAGTCCAATAATACAGAAAGATCATGTGAAACAACCTCTCTTTCATTTCATACCCCTCTTAAATCTCTGGTGTTTTCCGTATTTTGTTCATTCTCATAAGGAAATCTATTCGTGTTAAGCGATTTTCAATTCGTGTTAAGATAAAAAAAATGCACGAAGTTTTTCGGACCGTTGTATTATTTCGTGTTAACCTATATTTCGTCTTAAACGTTTTCGCGTTAAACGTATTTTACTGTATTTTGAATAACAAACATAGGAATCAAATTTTGAAGCACAAATCAACTAAAGAGAGATCTGATTTGAAACAAATTATGAAATAGGGTATGTTTTATTAAAAATTATATTTATATGTAAATATAGCCTCATCGTTGATGTGTGTGTGTGTGTGTGTGTGTGTGTGTGTGTGTGTGTGTGTGTGTGTGTGTGTGTGTGTGTGTGTGTGTGTGTGTGTGTGTGTGTGTGTGTGTGTGTGTGTGTGTGTGTGTGTGTGTGTGTGTGTGTGTGTGTGTGTGTGTGTGTGTGTGTGTGTGTGTGTGTGTGTGTGTGTGTGTGTGTGTGTGTGTGTGTGTGTGTGTGTGTGTGTGTGTGTGTGTGTGTGTTACTTATATAATTACAAAAAAAATTAAAAAATGGAAACATTGCTGAGTTTTTATTCGTTTGCTGTTTCTTTTATGACGTCTTAAAAAGCAGTTTATTATGAATTGGAGATTCAGTTCTAGTACAAAATATTTCATGTGGAATTAATTCTTCTATGACGAAAAGTTTCAAACAAAATTAAGCAATTTATATACATTTACATCAACCACATATAGCCGAAAATTCAATGTAAATCGATATCAAAAAATCGATTAAAAAAGTCTCATCGATTTGTTAATGAGACCCTTTAGATTACTTATGAGTTATTTGAGCTTTCTCCGAAAAAAAAGAGATTATCTCGAGATAAAAAAAAAATTGTCTTACTTTAAAGTTTCTTTTACAAATTTCTCAACACCATAAATCTAAGATTATTGGATTAAAACCTCATTTTAATGAACTTGCTTCTTTGTTTAATCCAACTCAGCTAATTTTTTTCAGTACTTAAAGCTTACATCACTCAAGTATAAAAAATATTTATTTAAGCACCTTTTCTGATGGCTTTAACTTTAAGACTTGTCGATATTTTACACTTTCCCTGTGCTACAGTATTTTGTGTATGACAAAATATAAAAATAAGATAACAGAAACATAATTTCTAGAAACTATCTTTATTTTACGTAGAGCAATAATTTTGGATCTTAATTAAGAAAATTGTTCACTACGATCCTAATTGGCAGTTTACACTAATCTACATATATATAAATTGATGTTTGTATGTGAAATCGCTTCACTCCAACACCGTTCAACCGATCACTATGAAAATTGCATGTATGTCATTTTTCAATTCCTACTATTAGCTCACTCTCTCTCTCTCTCTATTTATCTTGTTCAAATTTTCAAACGTTAATAAAATGCATTTTAAAGCACTCAATTTAGCTAAATTTTATATACAAGCTTATTTTGGATGACAATATAGTAACTTAATTATAATTAATAAAATTAGTTGATTAAAACTAATTATTCAAAGAATTACAAATGCACCACGTTGCATTATTTTTGGCGTTTTGTGTCAAAAACTTGAAAAGGTTTTTTTCTCACATTTTAATTCATCCATTTGAGTTGAACTTTTCTAAACACTATTGCTTTGATGACAATTTAATTATAATTAATTAAAATTATTGACTGAAATTAATTATATAAAGAATTACAGATACAGCCACACTTTGGCTTCATTTTTAGCAACTTGGATCAAAAATTTAGAAGATTTTTTTTCCTCACGTTTCAGAGCTGAGAACAGTTGAACTGAAATTTTATATACACGATTGTTTGGATGACAGTGGGATACTTTAATGATAATTAATAAAAATTAATTGCCACTTATAATGTGATTCTGTCATATGTATATACATATTTATATTAATTGTAACTATTTAATAAAAAGTAACTAAAATATAAAAAAAAATTGTTGATCTAAGTATGAATTGACTTAAAAAAAATTTTTGTCACTTGTTTTTGGCGAAGGTTTTTGCTCTATCCTCTTTGTTGCAGTTGACAGTTTGTCAACTTCTGCAGCGTTCAATCAATCGCCAAGTTGCCAACGGGGTCGCCAGAAATGATTCCAACTTGTCCTATCACCAAGGTTTCGTTATGTTTCCATTAAATGGCCATTATTATGAAAGGACCGACGTTGCTTGCGAATATTATAATTTTAGCATAAAATAAATACAACAGAAAGTAGTTTTAACGTATTACACATCCAGATACAAATTATTGACAATATTTTAGGCTTTCATTACACAAAATTTGTAACAATGTGTTACTTTTGCTGAGCAGAGATCAGCTATGGAAGATGTTTTTAAAAATCGACCCACAAGAGAGTTACGGGGTGTTATAAATAAAGAAAAATCCCTTTTTTATCAGCTATTAGACCTTCAGACTTCATATTTAACAAAAATGGTTTTTTAATTCAGTTGAGATATGCAAAAAGCTTTTTTTTTTGTTTAATTTGCAAGTCACATAAAATTAACTCATTAAAAACTTCTTTATCCTTAAATCTGTATTGTTTAATTTTTCAATTCACACTTGCGAAGAACGCGCGGGTGTACCAGCTAGTAAATTATGTATTGCACACTAATTATGTTATACTATAGTATATTGATAGTATAATTTTGAAAAATTAAATTTTAGGAGAATATAAAGAAATATAAAGGTTGCTCAAATGAAAAGTTGACAGGTTCAATAAAAAGAATGACTTTATTGGAAATCAAAAGAAATCGCTCTGGTTGTAACACAGGTCCCATCGTTTCGGCAGCAGGTCTATGTCTTCACTCTAGAACAGGAGAACTCAACTTTTTTTTTCCGCCGGGCCACATGCGTATGATAACTATTTCACGTGGGCCGCAATATGAGGGAGGATGCTATAAGGAGGAGGTTTAAAATGTGGAACATTTATCGAAATATTATAACTAATATTTTTGGATTTTATTTTAAAGCTATATTAAACTCTCTATCAAACTCAACACCCAAAAAATAGGTGTTGTGTGTTTTTTACCCAGTTATGGTGGAATTGCGATTTTCTTTCATCAATTATTCTGAATAGAACTGACTGAAGAATAAACGAGCTTTTCAATAACACGTATAACATATAACATAGAAATATTTTGCACCAATATTGAACATTGCTCATTTTTCGTCAAGTATCTTGCTGTAATAATTTTGCACAACCTATTTTTCGATGTTCAACACTCATATAAATCTATTTCAAATTTCCCATGAATAAATATCAAAATTTTGGTTCGTAATTGTCTTTTATTTTTGAATTTGTTGTTTGAATTGAATAATTATTGCTACTTTGTTCAAATAAGTCAGAATTTTACTAATCGATATGAAACACAAAGCTTTAAGATCAAAGATGTTTAAAATGCGGAAAATCGACCAAAATATTAAAACACTTTTATTTTAAAACTATATTATTAACTATTTTATTTTAAAACTATATTATTAACTATTTTATTTTAAAACTATATATTTAACTCTATCAAACTCAACTCATAAAAAATAGGATTTATGCATTTTTTACCCAGTTTGGGGGATATTTCGATTAATTTTTATCAATGATCCCAACCCCCTTGTTTGCATTATACTGTCATAAAAACAAAGCTGCTTAGTACTTTGATCATTTGAATTATTTTTTTCTTTTGACAAAGCATAACTTATTTTTATATTTCAGATATCAATTTATCAAGGGCAGGATGGGAGCAAAGAGTTGTAACTAAATTTCAGACTGAAATCAGTATTATTAGTTTAAAATTAGTTCAGACTTGCTTGTGCATTTTTGTTTCAAATTTATTCAAATATTTTTTGATTTTACTAAATAAAACATCTGGACAATTAACTGAATTTATCAAATAGTACATCGAAAGCATTTAAGAAACACTCAAACAATTTCTGTGTCAATTCATAAGTTTATCCTTAGCAATCCTTAATGTAACAAATTTTATCGGGTGCTTTTGCTACCTCTACATTTTTTGACATTATCACCGACAAAATACTTTGTTGCTGTTGTAAAGAATTTTTCAAGAAAGCTAATTTATCTCGTCTTGAGAGAGATCCTGAAGAAAAATCGCCATTGAAAGATTTGTGTTTAGTGGTTTAGAGAAAACAAAATTATTTTTTTAAGTATGATAAATCAAACAAGATTTGTTGACCTATGTTTTCTTTTCTCTATGAAATAGTCAAGATCTTAATCGTGTTGAAACAACATATATTCTTTGGATATTTTTCACTTGGCAGACAGAGGGGTTAGTTAAAATTAGTTTCACCCTTGAAATGGTCGCTAGTCCACTGTTATGTGTTTATCACTAACAATTACAATTACAAAAAAGAAAAAAAGTTATCTTGCAATTCGTATTAGCACGACATCGATAGAAAAATTGATGTATTTGATTGATAGAATTTTTCTCTAAACTTTTAATGTATTTTTCTTAAATAATTAAGTTTTTTATTGCAACGGGCCATGGCCGGGCCACTTCGAAAGATCAGGTGGGCCGCAGGTTGAGTATCGCTACTCTAGAAAAAACGTGGTTGATTGTTGAAAAAGTCCTGAATAGATTCCTTCACTTTATCGTCCAAATAGAAACGTTATACTGTTTTATGTAACTTAAGGGCCTACAAGTTACAGGAGAACAAATCCGGATCATACGTTGAGTGTTCTAACATTTCCCAACGCATTTTTTTAAAGTTCCTTTAGCTTCACGGGAGTTTGCTGCCCTTTTCGAAAACTTTCACACCAACACTTCCAAGACATTCTATATAAACTGTTCTCGCTATCGACAGCCGCTATTAGTCGATAGATCCGCATTAAACTCACTTCCTGCCTTTAAGATCTGTACTACCTCACGTTGTTCCGATCTAGACGCATCCTTATATGACACAACTTTGCTTTTGATTAATTTTCTCTATTACTAACAGGTTTCACTATTAAGCATCGTATGAGGTGTACACTTTCTACCCTCCTTCGTGTCCCAGTTTGGTGACTTTGCTATAGCTGTGCACTCATTCTGACGCAATTTCATAAGTCCACTTTTTATTTGGACAACCCTTATAGATTTTACATCGTTAAGTTCCCCTAATAATGGAAATTCGTGGATTTATCTATACTGGGTTATAAGATATAAACACGTATTGTTGTTCGAAGAGAAACAGGAAAAAGATGAGATAATAAAATATATTTAATTCTAGAAGTGAGTGTGTTGAATCGTCAAACCTCAATATTTCAAATTTTATGATAAGTATAAAAAAAGAATAAGTTAAATATTTGTGTTTTTTAAATTATAACACCAGTTTGTATGTAAGAATTCAATATATTCGTCAAGAAATATATCTTTAAAAAAAATATTATAATTAAATATATATATATTGTAATATTAATTTGGTAATTAAAACCTCTTTGTAATTTCCATGATTCAAAGAGGTCGTGAACTTGTTGAAAGCGTTGTAAATTCCTGGTGAAAATGAAGATCCTTAGTGATGCAATTGAAATCCGTCGAGGCACCCAAGTCAGGACATTGGTGTGGAAGTTGAGAGAGTCGGATCTCACCTCAGGTTTCATCCTCTTCAAGTGATCGTGTCAAAATACAAGGTCCTCACCAATATCCCTCATGTAGTTTCAAAGCGCACGCTATTAAAATTCAAATCAAGCACTTATGTATACGGGTGGTCCCGAATCCATGGTACAAACTTTAAGGGTAGGTACAGGACATTGTAACAATCATTTATTGAATAGGAATTAGGGTGCAAGTGACGTGGTGAGGCACAAACACAAATATAAGAGACGAAAGGAAAAACAAGGTGTTTATTGAAAGCGTCATTGACAAGCGTAATGTTTACAATAACAGTTCAACACATAAACTATTAAGTCCAGCTGCAGCTCACATTACTGTACCATCCACTAGCCGTTGGAGAAGACAGCCTGACGGATTCAAAGCTTGTACTAGCTGAAAATGGAAGTGTAAGCAATTTTTTCATTTAACACTCTACAAACAGTCTGATGACTCACGCTTACGTGATGAGCAACACCTTTTGTACTTGACTGGTCTAACATCAACAACATTTAAGATGCTTTCTTCTAGGCTTGAACTACGTACAACTCTTTGTTGACCAGCACCATGTCTAATGGCGTAAAACGAACGTGTTTCACGAAGTTGACGATGTAACTGCTGAAAATTTCTATGATGCGCATTCGTCGATCAGGAAACTACCTGTGATACATTCGTAGCGCAGCTATGCCGTTACCATTTACATGGCCGTACATGTAATGCATGTCCGAATTTTCAGCATACGTAAAGTCTCCTATCGTAAACGTCAGTACAATTATGAATGTCGCTTCCCCTACTGAGATGACTCATGTTGAACGGTGGCTAGACATCTACTGCCATCTACCGGCAACGAAACCAACCGATAACTCCATTTCTCTTTTCTTTTATTTTCCCTGTTTGCGCCTCCCCGCGTCACTTACACCCGTACATTCCTATACAATAAACGTTTGTTGCATTGTCCTGTATCTCCCCTTAAAGTTTGTACCTTGATTTTGGGACCACCCTGTATATCTCTCATATTATAATAACTGTCTCAACTAAGTTTTCATAATTAAGTTTATTTGTGGGGAAAATAACGAAATGCGACATAAGTGATCAATTTAAATTTTCAACGGCTACTTCTTTTCAACATTATCTAATCTTTCATTGGTTTTAGATTCCACAGAAAAACATTTCTTCGATTAAGTAAAAGTAAAAATGTTGGTAAACTGCTAAAAAAATGCCAATAATTACAATAAGTTCTTTGAGAAAGTGTTGCCAGTCTCTGTTTCTAAACGAAAGTGTTAAAGGCACTTGATTCAATTTACCATTTTTCAATCAGATATCTTCATCAACATAAAAATAGTATTCTGAAACATGCTGCGTTTGTGCTCTTCTTAGACATTAAATAAAAATACGATGAAATAAAATAGCGTTTATTCGATAAATCAAAGACATTCCAAATTTTTCAATTTAATCATTCCATGGATTAAATCCATCAATGTAACCACTTTTTAGAAAGCTCTTAAAATAGTCAGAACTTATCTATCCTTACCAGAAAAAAAAATTTATTTAATTTCCTTTGACTAACTAGATTTTAAGCTATAATGTTAGATGAATAAGAAAATTTTAATTATAGTTTAATCATGCATAGTTTAAAAATGAAGTAGAAACCGTTTTTTCCCCATCTTGCTCTGCTTCTTAAAAGTAAATTCCTATACTTCAACTGTCTCGACATTTAATTGATTCCACTGCTGAAACATTCCTCAATTCTCAGCGAGAGGATAGTTTTTAAAATTCTCTGTGTTTACTTTCCGCTTAAAATAGAAACCATACTTCCAGTGATACATTGTCAAGATATCTAAGCATATTGATTCAGGCAATGCTTTTGAATCGATTTGAAAAATCAGTCGACAGTGGAACCCTTTAATAGGAAACGAGTCTGCGTTTTCATTTCCGACAAATCAAACGGAAGAATTTAAACAGGAAACGATTACGTTTTTTGTTAAAGGTAATGATATTTTATTTGCGATAGCTGCCACTGTTGGAGTTAATTAACTTATTTATTCGAAATGGAAGCTCTGGTATTCGTTCTCGACAGTCACTCGAGAAAATCTACAGATGTAATTATTTTTAAATTGCAACCGGTATGTATTTGGAAATAAAAGTAAGAATTCGACAAATTTCTGCGTTTTTCTTTATATTTGTCTTTTAAGTATTTAAGTCTAACAATGTTTAATATAGTTTAGACTTATTTTTTCTTATTCCTCAGTTATTTTAAGCATTTTAAAATAACTTTGACGCATTTGAAAGTAAAGTAAAATTTCAACTACTGCACAGCTGACAAGAAGTTCCATTAAAAATTGTGAAATTAAAATGACTACACTTTTGCACTTTCCGGAAAACAATGAAGAGTAGCATAAATAAATCGGTATGCTTAAGTCTATAGTTATTTGAATGGTATAAATTAAATTTATGTGTAGCTTTTTTTTGTGAAAAATTTGAGATTTCTCTTCATAAAAATTATTGTGACTAAAAAGAGCGTTTGTAGATGAAGAGGAAATACTGATCGATAATGATAGATATGGGCAATCTTAAGGACAGACTTCGCGAAAAATTCGGTTGCCAAATATCGTCAAGTCACTGAACTTGAAAACAAAAATGAAGTGCTTCGATGTAAATCCAGATGATTATTTGAAGACATAAATTCAAAAGACTCTACAATGACTTTACTGCCTACCTCAGAAAGATACAGAAAATAATATTGAAGCCATAAATCTGACAGTGACTGTGCATTTCATATGATTTATGCAATTTTGTGCCTACAGATTTTATATTCTATATTTGTGGAATTTTTAAATTTGTTATGTTGGGAATTTATGGTTGTTTGTTAATTGTTTTATTAACTCCAATACATTATGACATAAAGACCAGCCCTCAAACCCTCCTCTAGAGCAATGAGTTCACCTCGAGACAAAACCACAGTCCATATGCTGCTGATGCTAAAATGTATAAAACACCCTCGCAGTCTTATATCAGCGACATAATGAGAATATAAAGGTTAATACGTTAATCGTTTGGATTTTTTCACTATAGTTTAAATCCTAATGATTGGGCACCTGAGAACATCAATTTCTGAAACAGTGCGTTTAGTGGACCTTTCTCGTGCAGCCATGTTAAGAACGTATCGAAATTAGTATAAATAATATGAAACAACAAGTCGATGATCAGCAGTTTGTCGGTAATGAGGCATTAATTCTAGACCAGAACGGAGACTGTTACGCATTGTTCGCCATGACCGAAGGGCCATAATGATGACATCACTAGAAGTTGCAACAAAGGTGATCCAAACGGCGTGTCCCAACACATAGTGCATCGTACACAACAGCGTAAAAGCAGCTGGTACCTGAATCTCGTCCCAGCTTTGACAGCATGCCATCGCCAATAGTGCCTGCAATGGGTCATGAAGCAGCAGCATTAGACCACAGAAAAAATGGAAGAAAATCACTAAATCTAACAAACCACATTTTCTGGTTAATCGAATTAACGGGAAAATGCCAATACACCAATTTCCAACGGAAACCCTGTCACCTGGATATACAATTAGCCGTATACAAGGCAATAGTGGTAGCATCATAGTGTGGGGAATGTTTTCATTGAACACACTAAGATCCATCAACTCCATAAAACAATCTAAGATGTCTGGGCGCTTTGTGAACATCATTCCAGACAAAGTGCACCCCTTTAGGACATCATAAACCAGTCGTTCCTTTGGGGGGGGGAGGGAAACGTTTACGAGCAGAACAATGCATCATGCCATAAGAGCCTAATTTTCAGAGAGTGGTTAGGGACCCTTTCTGCGATTTTCAAGTCATATTTTGATCTCTGGATTCATCTGACATGAATCAAATTGATCGTTTATCGTTCCTTCTCGAAAACTGAACTTGTGCTGCTACGCTATCACCTCGCAATGAACGGGAATTGCAGGACAAGATGGCGAATGCCTGGTACCAGATACCATGTTTTATATATCAGCAATTTGACGAGTGAATGACTGGTTGGATGTCAAGCAACTTTGAGGGCGAAAGGCGGTCCAATTTCATATTAAAACGGGAATCATAATAAAGGATTTCCGTAAAGTATGACTACCTATTCAATTCAAATATTATTTACAAAAAAAATAGTAATAATAAATAAAAAATATTCTATTAAGGGCTTGGTTTTTTTTTGTTGTTATTGTTCCATAAATAAAATATCAAAGCTTTTTTACAATGCTTTATTACACTATTTCAATGTATGTACTATTAGTTGCTCGCAACACATTGAGTCTATACGAGATTTCTATGAAGCATTGCAGGATCAAGAGATCAACAATCTGAATAGCCACTGTAATTCGACTTTTCATTTTATCAATGTCACTAATTGAAAATTGTGTGATAAACATTGTTTTTCACGTATCCCAAGAAACAAGAAATCCAAAGGTATTATTTCTAGAGATCTAGATGACTATGTTATATATTATACTTATACTCTTTCCGTTCATGACCCGGGGTACTTTTGCACACTTCCAAACACCAATGTGGTGGCACTCCATTCACGCTGTACATTTGTTGCAGATTTAAATTTGATATACCATGCTACTACTTGCACTTGTTCTTGTAGTGAAGCCATTTTGAAACGAAAATGTGGAACAACTGGGACATAGCGTAATCTAGTTTGCATTTCACTAAACAGAAACTTTAAACTTTTCCTTAGGGAGCATAAAAAAACGTAAGTGAAAAATATGTGTTTGTTTATTTTTAATTAAATTTTAAAACTGTAGTCATACTTTTCGGACAGCTTATATAATTACTCTTCAGTATGTATAAATAGAGCGAAAGAACTTTTTAAAACTAAAATTATGCGAGAAATAAAAGGAGATTTCGATATATTTATTACAGTGTCAATTTTAGTATTCAAAACAATTTATATAGTTTATCATTAGGCAAATATTTGGCATAAATGTTATCGAATCATACAGACAAACACGGAAGATACACGATAAACCAAATCGGTTTCGTTATCTTTTGAATAAATTTTGATTGGTTATTGTTATTGTTTGATTGGTTATTATAGATTTATTTATAAATCTAATACTAAGTACACAGTATATATAACTTAGGATCAATTTCAAATAAAATAATTTCAGTAAACATTCCCACAGCTTCACTAAATTTTAATAAAACTAGTTTTTACCCGCGGCTTCGCTCGCATTGATGTCTTCGCGTTGATGATTCGTTATGACAAAATCGTAATCATTATCATTAGAAAGTAAATAAAATAATATAATTCTTTTATTGCTTGACTGGGACCATTAAAATTTAAAAATTCTGAAATTGAGCTTAGTTTAAAAAACTGAAAACATACTTTATTATAATAATTAACAACAAAAATTCAATAACATAAACTATTAATATTTTAAAAAATTGAAAGTATATCTACGTTTAACATATAATTCCTCTTTAAAAGACCTCAATACAGAATATTATTCTAAGATGCTACTGTATATTGTATTATATGTTCTTCCGTCAGTAGCAAATATGTGAAGATTTCAGGCATTGGACACACGCGAACAGGCTACATATAGTTGGCCAAGGGAAAAGTATTGCTTTTCCAAATGCACCCCTGCTATCTGCAATGTTTGCCCTTGCGCTTTGTTAATAGTAACAGCAAAGCCGAGTTTGATTGGCAATTGAACTCGTTTGAATTGAAACGGTAGGTCAGTGAGGATAGTTGAAATTCGAGATATGATAACTCTTTCCCTTTTTATGACACCTGTTAAAATAGAGGCACCAAGTATATTCTGCATCAATTTTGTGATCCAAAGCCTTGTTCCATTACATAGTCGAAGAGCATCTAGATTTTTCCTAAGCATAACTGGCTCATTTAGCTTTAATTGAAGTTTATGTGAGGATACACGCGAAAGTTCAAGCGAATTTAAAAACTCCGTGGGATATATTAAGTACTTTACTCTTTATCTATGATTGTATTCATTCATAAATATTCCTTCATCCCCCCCCCAGCACGTCGTTTAAATTTCCAGTGTTGGTTTTATTGACAAAGTCATTTTTGGGCGCCAATATTGATCTTGCGCACAACCACTTATCACAATTTAAATTTTGTTGCAAGCCCGGATGAATTTCAGCAATAAGATCTAAAATATTTTCTACTAAATTACAAAATTCCCCGGAAAGTAAAATATAACCTCCAACACATCTTCTTCCAAACATCCATCACCGTTTTTTAATTGCGTCTATGTTCCGAATGTACGTCGTTATGAAGATACACTCTCATATTCGTTTTCAGACTGAATTTTTCAACTTTCGCCCATAAGCTTGATGATTTAATACAGGGTCTGATTTCATCTTCCGATGTACCCCTCTGGATTATAGGAAGAGTTTTTTTTTTGTCAGAAATTACCAGCCAATATATAAAACTACCATTCCTCCCATAATATCTATAATATCTCGTGAATCCTGAGGAGTCCGATTTAAAGCTTCTATAGCTTTCTTGTGAGACTTCGTGCTTTCATCCTACACTAAAAGCTTACATTGTCGAAGCATCCTGCCTCTAAAGCTATTTTTGTTGAAATTGCAGATGGATGAAAATCTTTATGTGCAATATTCAATGGTAATTTTAAAACGGAAAATGCAGTACGGCCGTCGGTCAGTAGTGTTGCAGCCATACCGGAAGAATCCACAGCAACTGCTATCTTCTGATTTTGTCTGATGGACATTAATAATATGTTTAGCAAAAACGTTTTTGTGGTTCCTCAGGGATGTCGAGAAAAAAAGAGTGCACCACTGCCGGATTCTATTTTACGTAACACTTGATAGAAAACATGACTTTGTTCTGGAGTTAATTGAGAGATTAATTCGGATACTTTATGTTGCAATGCTATAGAATTGTACTATAATTCTCGAGCAATTTCATCATCGAAGTTATTTCCGTCGACTTGTCACGGACGAATCATTCCCAAATCATGTAGTTTCTTTCCAACCATTGTGAAAACCTTATTTTCAATTGTTATTAGCTTTTCGTTGTAGATGTGTTCATTGAAAGGCATATCTACTTGTACTTGCTACAGTCGTCGAAAAAATATCTTCCGCCATGTACTCTTTGTTCGTATTCTAAAGAGTTTGAGGGTTAGGAAATCCGCAAGATGATATAAGTATAGCGTAAAGTTCCTTAATTTTATTTGGCGATTGACAATGTATGGTTTCTTCCATTGTAATATCTAGCATATCTTCATAGTAATACCTCCATGTAAAATATCTAGGTTCAGTATAAGTGAAAGATTTTGTGCAAAATATGAATATTGTGGAATTAGGTTAAAAAAAATTCAAAGTATTAAATAAATAAATCAAAACTTTTTATGAAACTGTCACCTTATAGCTTACAATATCACACAATTTGGTAAAACTTTATGTCGTTTCTCTCTTTAGAGAAAATTTGCATTAAAATGTCTGGGATTGTCGGAATAGAGAATTTCTTAGCCAACTTGGCGATATTTCTCAAAGTTTGAGTTTGACATTTAATAAATCTAATCTAACAAACACTTGACATTTAATAAAAAAACCATTTAAAAAATTGCTTTTAGTAAAAATGTTAAATTACACTGTGTTTCAGTTATTTGTAACAAATGTGAGAAAATTTTTATTAATATTTCCGGATTGACAAAATGCGCAATCTTGTGCCAACTTGGCTGGAAGTAAGCAACGCCCCGCCGTTTTACTCGCGTAGTTTCCGTTCCCGCAGAAATACGGGGCAAAAATATATCCTATGTTACTCGTTGATAATGTAACTTTCCATTGGTGAAAGAATTTTTAAAATCGGTAAGCCGTTTCAGAGATTAGCCGAAACAGACAGACGGACAAAAATTTTATAAATTTATTTTTTGATATAAGTACGGTATATACATTTAAATTCATTTAATAAAGAGCTGTTAATTTGAAATTACAAACAGAAAATTCAATTTTATTTATTTGTTAAAATTTCCGGTTTTGACAAAAGGCATATTCTTGCGCCAACTTGGTGGGGAGTAAGCAACGCCCAACGGTTTTACCAGCGTAGCTCTCATTCCCGTGAGAATATGGGGATGATGATGATGATGAATGCCCAGAGGAACTTAGCTCACCCGAAGAGGGTTTAGAGCTACAACCGATGTCTCGGAAAACAACCACCCTCACGTCCAGTTTTTATTGTAAAAAAAAATATATCAAAGCTTACATTTTAAACAATTCCAACTTTTTTACAAATACAAAAGAAATAATAAAATTATACAAAACAAATGCACCATAAAGACAGAAAAAAAGTCAGGAAGCATAAATAATTACATTAAAAAAAGTTTCTTTGGAATCAAATTTTCAGTTGATGACACCACTTCCTATTGATGTTTTCCCGCCATTTGGTACTTCAGTTTTCAGAAAAGGAAATGATTCATCGGAAGGAGGATTACTTTTTTCGAGATCTCCCCCCCCCCTTTTTTTTTAAAGAAGCATAAAAGAAGATAGTAGCAGTGAAAAATAAATAAATAAAGAGAGAAAAAGGAGATATGGGGATAAAGTGTACCCTATGTTACTCGCTGATAATGTATCTTTCTATTAGTGAAAGAATTTTTAAAATCGGTCCAGACATTTCAGAGATTAGCCGGAACAAACAGACAGACCGACAGACAAAAATTTTAAAAATTGATTTTTTTATGTAAGTACCGTATATACTTTTAAATGCATTTAGTAAAAAGTTGTTAATTTGAAATTACAAACAGACACTTCAATTTTATTTATTTGTATAGATATAAAATATTCAGTTTTTTAAACTTTTAATAAAAAAAACAGAAAATAAACTTAAGGTTAATTAAAATTCTGCTATAATAAACTATAGAAGTTCAACTTAATGTTAAAACTCTATTTTAATAAATCCCAAAAAGTAAAAGTGATAATAGTAAGGAAAAAAGTAACTAATCTTTTAAAAATTAAAATATTTTATTCAGAACTCAATTAAATGAAAAAGGAATTATCCGAAATTCAATCAAATAAATGAGACATGGTAAAGATTTGAGAATTTGAGAAGTTTGTGACTCGTTGTCAATACATATTTTTAAAAGTTTCTGAAAATTAAGGCAAAACGAATTATTTGCAAGTGAAAAATGTACGGTGCATGTATTTTGCAGCAGAGTTTAGTCTCAGTCTGTAAGAATCAACTTAATTATTCATGAAGCTTATTTGAATTAAATATGTCTTGCATTGAGAAAGTTACTAAAATGTTTTAAGTAACTCTCCCTATAAATAGATCAATAAATAGATAACACTTTATGTATATTCATCTCTAAAAATATTTAAATATTTAATTAAAATCAATGCATATTTTATTAACATTCTATAACACACTTTAAATTGAAAATTTCTAATATAAGTTCTATGATTTCATCTCTAAATAAATTAATTGTACTTTTTTTTTCAATTACATGCCTCCTTTAAAATTCACAAATTATTTTAAATATAACGTATGATTTCCATGAAAGTCATCTCTTTTACGCTCACTCTTTCATGCGCTCGCTTTCCCTCTCTCTCACTCTTACTGTCTCTCCCACTCTCACTGTCTCTCTCACTCGCAATCTCGCACTTTCTCTCTCCCATTCCTTATCTCTATCCCACACACTCTCTCACTTTATCTTTTACACTTTTTCTCTCACTCTTTATCTCTCATACTCTCTCACTCTACTCTCTCTTTCACATACACTCTCACACACTCCTTCTCATTCTCTCTCAAACACACTCTCACTCACTCATTCTCATTCTCTCTCAAACACACTCTCTCTCTCACTCACTCATTCTCATTCTCTCTCAAACACACTCTCACTCACTCATTCTCATTCTCTCTCAAACACACTCTCACTCATTCATTCTCATTCTCTCTCAAACACACTCTCACTCACTCATTCTCACTCTATCTCCCACACACTCACTCACTTATTCTCACTCTCTTCCACACACACTCTCACTCTCCCTCTCACACACACACACTCTCACAATCATTCACTCTCATTCTCTCTCAAACGCACTCTCACTCACTCAATCTCACTCTCCCTCACTCTCACACACTCTCTCACTCATTCATTCTCATTCTCTCTCAAACACACTCTCACTCACTCATTCTCACTCTCCCTCACACACACTCTCACTCACTCATTCTCACTCTATCTCACACACACACACTCACTCACTTTCGCTCACTTTTACTCCTTCTGACTCTCTCACGCACACTCTCACTCTCTCGCACTCACTCTCTATCTCTTCGGCTCATTGCATTGGTTCTTAGACAAAAATTTGTTGAATCAGTTTTCACAATCCTTATATACAACAAAAATATAAAAAAAACTTGCAATAAATTTTTCAAAGGAACATTTCGATATCAATACCGAATTACATGCACTTTCTTTTTACGATGTTTAGATAAAAATAAAAATAATAACATTGTACTATAGAATCCAGTACATAAGTATTTGAAAACGATAAAATAGGCAACAAAAAATTTTATCTGTAAGTGAAAGATATTGGATAAATAGTTTTCTATTACCATTACTATCACACTTGTTTGTTTGTTTTTTAAGAAGAGAGAAATAGATTTATATCTAACTTTTTTTCTGTGTTAGTTGTCTTCATTATCTTTATCCTTAAATGTCAATAACAGATAAGGGATCAAAAGTAAGTGACAAGAACTGTGTATTGGAAAACGCTAATTTACTTAAAATGTATATATTTGTTATTATATAAGTGTATCATTAATTATTAATTAGTAAATCTTTACATAAACAAATTCTTGTACTATTAATGAACTTAATTATTCGTCTTTAATTGTTATTAGACTATAGGAAATCGATGACACATTCAATTTCAGAGTTTCGTAGCATTCAAGAAAATATTTGGATTACATAATTTAAATTTATAATTTATCGATATTAATATTAATAGCAAAATATATCTCTGTTTTGATACTATCTTTCTACATTTTCCTAAAATAACTTCGTGTAATGATTACGTTATGTACAATCATGCATATGAAAATAGTAATTTCTCATTTATAATACAATTAATTGGATTTATTTTTTAATCAAATGAAATAAAAATCATATGTAATTATTATACATAATTTTTTAATCCATTATGATTAAATAACTTTCCATCTATAAATAATTGGATTGCAGCACGAAAAGGTAAAATACGCTGAACAAAACATGTTTATAAGCGCCTTTCTGCAACATAGTACTCATTTTTAGTCAAAATTATGAAAAGTTTGTTTACGGTTTTTGAGTACTTTAACGAATATTTGAAGCGTGCTGGTTATTTAAAAGCGACTGGAATGAACTAGATAAAAGGTTTAATGAATATTTTAAAAGACACAGTGGATTTTATTAATGTTTTAAAAGACACAGCGGATTTTCAAATCTAAAATAGTTTTTCGAATTTTCGTAGTACATAAAATGGATTGTCGTAATACTTAAAATAAATTGCTTAGTGATTGGATGCAGATAGCAGCCATTACTGGAATTTCTAATGGCCTGTTTACGGAGCTAACATTTAAGACACTTGGAAAAAGTTTTGTCTCTTCAAGAGGCAGTGGCAAACTTCAGACTGCAAACAGACCATGATTTCATGGCACATCCTCTTAATAAAATAGGCAGTTTTCCATCTAGTATGTGCCAAACTTGTAATTTGGCATCATGAATGCTGAACATCTTCTTATATACCCAGAACTAGATAAAAAGTCTCAAAAACGTTTTGAGACAAGCAAACTATATTCGAATGCCAGAACTTTTATAAACTCCTTGTAAGGACTACTTCTCTTATGTTCCTTTTCTTGTTGCTTACATTTTTAACCTTTTCCTTTTGTTCCCATGTAAACTATTATACAGAATATACACAAAAAATTTCAGTTAATTATTTTTAAACTTTTTTAGCAATCGCTGGCCCCGTTTGAGCATTTTCAAAAAAACACATTTCGAGTATAATGCTTTTTAAAGCATGACATCTTGCTTAAAGTAATGGCATCTGCTTTTACTAAAACACTTCTTGTTTTAGTTCTAAAGAACGGAAAACAATAAACTTGGTGTTTTTATCAAGCTAATAAGATGGCCTATAAAATAAAATCATAAAACAATTTGTCAATTTTGGGGGAAATTCACAATTTTAGGGTAGTCGGATACCTTAAAGGAAAAAATAAGAGTTTTTCGGCAACTAGCTGTTGACCTTGGCAGTGATGTTTATTTGATCCACCAACCTACCGGTTCACAGCAACGCCATGCGTGCCTTCGACGACTTATACGAAATGAGTCTCTACTCGGGCCTAGTTGTTAAATCCGTTTATTCCTATTCCTTGTTAGCGGCTTGCAGACGGAGGCATCACTTCAAGTTTAAAAAAAAGTCTCTGTATAAATAACAAGCAGTCTTAGGATTATAGAGAAGCCTTTAAATCATTCGGACACATTTTGGGGAGTCAGGGAGAGGCGTTCAAAATCTTGGGGTTTCCATGATGTCAGTCTGATACATAAAAGGGAGCCGCGACGATTGAAAGTTTAAGAACCACTGCTGTCTTCAAACTTTTTCAACACATGGAACCCCTAGAACTAGAAAGTGTTTCGTGGAACCCACTTCCACACACATAATTAGAATATATCTCAAAATAATATTTAAAGTACATCACAACATGTTATGGGTAATTTATATAGAGGCAATTAAAAGAAGTATTGCATTTATTATTAAAAAATTGTAATCTAATTTTTTAATGTAATTTACTCATTAATAATATCAATTTGTGATCCAAGTTTCACCTACTGATGCATTATGTAGTAACTGGGATATGTGTTTGCTTTTTTTTTTCACATAAATTGTTGAAGTCTATGTCTATTGGATTTATCTGCAGTCGCATTTCATATTCTGCGTTCGATTTGTTTTTGTAGCCACTCGGGTTGCGAAATATATTTCATTTAAACAGTGCTCTGAATGACATTAAAATGTTTATAGCTGCTTGAGAAATTCTGTGAATATTTCATAAATTTGCAACATAAAATTTAGGAGTTATTGCTTAAATTTAGATTTTAACATCGAATCTGTTGATGAATTGTTTCCTCTCCTTCATTATAGGTCCACAATCGCAAAATGATGCATTTTTCATTAGAAAAATATTTAGTTATGCAAGGCACTGTGTAAATTAACGAGTGTAAAATAATCTCGTGGAACCTAATATAGTAAGCAATAGAATATTCACAATCTAGTTCGAAACATATATATAAAAATAAAACATTTTAATATACTTTTATTATACTATAACACACACACACACACAAAAGTTTAAAAAGTGTTGAAAAAAATAAAATTTATTATGTATAAATAAAATTTTCAGTTTTAATGAATAGGGTGAGCTTTAGATACTTGTAATTATACGAATTTCATAGAAATAATAATTTTGCATACGTATTTATAATTTTCTTTACGATTTTTTTTTATTGTGACTCGTGAAACCCCTGGGAATACCTTGTGGAACACCAGGGTTCCGTGAAACACAATTTGAAGATCACTGCTCTAGTGGATTAGAATAAGAACCCGAAGGAAACCAGTTACAAACTTAAACATAGTATACAACTATTTGGAATCAAATTTCAAATCACTTGGAGGTAACTTGATTAAAAGATTGAAATCGAATTTTTTTTTAACATTGCATTACCAAAAGTTGTTTTAAGTTACAGATTTATAAAATTTGGATAGAGCCGTACATAATATAGCAACATGCAAACTTTAAGAAAAGTTTTGATTTGGAAGATTTAACTGGCTTTATAAATTTTTCGTTTTCTTTTTATCTTCTCTGATTTGATACATTTTAATCCATTTATAAATATTTTTATGCGGAGACTAGAACTGAAATGGTAACTTATTAATGCATTTCTTCAGGTTAGCTTTGAGTTTTTTATTTTTATTTTTATTCTTATTTTTCTTTTAATAGTTTATTTATTTTTGATAATTTGATTCGCAAATATTGTTGCATATATAATTTATTTTATTAAATTTCTCTTAAAAATTCTTATGCTATCTCTTTACTGGCTATCCTTTTTAAATTCAAAAATTAATCGAGACTGTATACTTCTTAGTGACTTCAATCCGTGTGGCATGTATAATCACAATCATGTACTGTAAATCTGATGGTAATAATAGTTTTTGTATGGTTTTGAGTTAATTTTACATTACCACTTTCCATAAACATCAGTGAAAATGCTAAACTTCTGGCCTTATAACATTTTGTCAAGGTAATCACCCATAATAGGTAATATATACCGTTAAAATGATTTTACATTACTCTGATTTGGAGATTGGAAGAGATAATTTCTTAATTAAATCACATGATTCCTTGGAAATTTTCTTTAATCTTGTGTTATATTCATGCACTTTTGCCTTAAATTCTGATCAATTTATAAAAAAATCCATAAAACTGAGCAGCTTTTTATTTAAGGTAACTTTTAGTTTAAAATGATTCAGTGCGCAAAAGTGAGAAGCAAGGAAGTGAAAAAGTTATACAGATAATAAAATGACAACAAAAGTAACAAGATAAGTTAACCAGATAAAGCAAATAATAGAAACCCATGACTAGTTTGTTTCTGTTGATTTTCTACGAAGTAACCCAATCTTGGAATTGTATCAAATGCGGAAACGTGTTGAGCAAGCAAATAAAGTATTGACATCCTCAGTAAACACAATGACTACCTGAAGAAAGAAATAGAATAACAAAATAAAAGCCGGTATAGAGAAAATTTAAGAAAATGTGCAATTTTTCTTTTTTTTTTCTTAGGTAAATAAGTTTGACATATTTATTTTGAACTAAATTAATACCATTTTGTTATTTATCTTCAGATAAATTAAAAATTATAGTAGAATTTTGCTTATACATATATTACCGGAAAAGTATGAGATCCGGTATTCTCTAAAATGCCTAGGCATTGTATATAATGACTAAAACTAGCTGCCAATGTATGAAAGGATTCATATTTTACACATTACCTAGGTATTCTATGGAATGCCTAATTAGAAGTTGACAAAGTATAAAAAACAAAAAAATAGTTTTTTCCTGTTTTGCATGAAAATGGAGGAGCAAGCTATAGTGTTGAAAAGGAGTCATATGGTCTATAGACATTAAACAACTATTCTACGACAAACTGCCCCTAATGCTGCAAAAGAATTTTTTCTTAACCGAAACTACTTACCAGAACATAATAACTGATGTACAAAAAGCCAAAATGACTACTAAGAAGAAACCCATGGGTTATTGTTTGCAGAATCGCTATGACGTAATGATTGTGGAAAACAAAAATAAACTCCTTTAACCTGTTAAAGAAGGGGTCAGTGCTATACAGCAGAGATTGCCAAAGTAGCAGTCCGTGAGAACATTTCGCTGGTCCCCAGAAAAATGTAGAATATACTTACTCATCACATTAAGTTATGTTTTCAGATGAATTAAAACATAATTTAATTCATAACAATACGTTAAAAGTTACACAAAAACGCTACTTCATAGAGTAACGCCACTTTAAATAAGTCGCGCTGTTGTAGCTGCATTGTTTTAACTATATGTTTTGTCTCGACTTGTTTCGTGCTCTTCTGATGTTTCAATCTCATGTATGTTGCATATTTATATCAGTTGAAACATTTAAAGGTGGACTTACGGACGTATGAGTTCAATATAAAATATATTCAATACATTAGTTGGGTTATTAAGGAAGTTTTTGTGTATTTCCTTTTGTATATTGTGTTTTTTTAAGACAGGTATGATCTTAAATCTTAACCATGTGCATATTTTCTTTTATTCGATATTTAGTAGGATAAAATTGCTTAGGTACATTTTATGTGTTCTTGAATCACAATTTTTTTTTTATAAATATATTTAGCACTTAAAAATCCTATTAGTGGTTCGCGGATTTAAATTATGAATTTACTGGTCCGTGAAGTCAAAAGTTTTGGCGAACGCTGCTATACCCCACGGGTTCTGAGTTATTTCACGCATTCATAAAGCTCATTTAACTATTGGACATGGAGGACGAAATAGAATTCTGAAAGTACTTCAACCAAATACAAAGACGTTACACATCATGATATTGAACTGTGAACCTTGCCAGGAAAAAAAGAAAAATATTAAATTGGGTATTGTTTTGAAACCTGCGATTTTTTTACGAATACCAAAAAATTGGGACTTGTAACGAGTGGGAAATAGGATGGTTTCTACCGACTTGGAATTTCTGAAGCAATTTTAAAACACGTATATGCGAGATTACAATTCACTTAGTGCTCTAAGAACTTGCTTAGAATTGAAGATATTCTTGACCACGAAATTCCCCTCCAATCAGTTGCAATTGCCCATTCTAAAGGAAACGGTCAAGGATTCTTAAAATGTATGTGTAAAACAAAGTACCGAAATAAGAATTGTCTTTGTGTGAAAAATGTAATTCAAAATGTTATGCCTGTTATGTTGCTACAAGTAGATTAAATTAAATTTCTTATTTTTTAAATGAAAATTTTGTTTTTCTTAATAAAAAAGGCATAAATTTTGCTTTGTGCAATTTTCATTCTCATTTTTGTACTTTGAATAATTTTTTAATGGCACTTTCATTAATTTTTCAGAATAACATTTGTATTTCTTAGGAAGGTATGTCATTGATGTAATAGCCTTATCAGGACATTTTTTCATACTTTGCCTATAAATAGCATTGGTCATTCTATATAATGCCTAGGTATTATATACAATATTTAGGCAAAGTATGTAATAATTCTCATATTTCATACTTTGCCTAAAGATGTCCGGCATTTCATACTTTGCCGGTAGCATATATATACACAAAAAGAGAGATTTTGGTTTTCTGGCTTTTGCAAGCAAATTGATGTTTTCACATGGTTTTTGGCACCGGAAACTATCTTATAGTAGTTTAAGTGTTGAGTATCATTAAAGTGTTATTTTGTATAAAGTTTATAATATTATAGTATTTTTAGAAATTTATTCTTACCCTATGTTGTCTTCCTTGAAGCTCAGTGGTACAGGCAAACAGGGGATAGTTGACTGGCCTTGAAACTATGTTTAACCTTACAGTTACTATACTTACTGATTTATACTGCCTTATATATATCTATTCTTTGCTTAGCTTTATTAGATTTCTGGCAGTTGAGTATATGATTATTGATTATATATATACTTTATAGTTAAACCTTCCGCCAAGTGAATGGTCTTCTAAGCAACATAATGTAAGACATGCCAAAACGGAAAATATACAACTTCAAAATATGCAGATGAAACCATCTTCAAAATCTCTTTTGAAGTATCATATGTATTTTTCTGGAAGGCAAAATTAAACTATCATAATTTCAAAATAAAGTTCAAATGAACACAGAATATAGAAAATTATTGAGATGAGATAATGTGTTCAGATTAAATTTTTTTTTTCTAATGAGGCTGTGGATTGATGTTTTATTATTGCAGACCTAGAACATTCCCCGGGAGCTGATATCACTTTTTAGTGCGGCATCATATAAGTGAATACTAATTGCAGGAGTGTAATTTTGACACCTAGCTTCCTCCCCCTAGCACCTGAGCTCTGACGATGTGAAGTGGCCGCAGTAGCCTAGTGACCAAGGTAACGGACTCGTGGCAGGCATGTCATGAGTTCGAGCCTAGAGCTGCTGAAAACCCGCCGTGTAGGGGAGCGATGCTTGTTACATCTGTCGAGAGCTCAAACGTCCTCCCGTTGGTGTGGTGTGGTAGTTAGGAGAGGGGGTGCTAGATCAGGTGTCGTTCTCGTCACTTGACCATGGTTCAAAATTACGAGGTCCGTCGCCAAAAGCTTTCGTGTAGCCGCGACGTGAGTGAATATTAAGTTAGTGCGACGTTAATATTCACTCATTCACTGACGATGCGAAACCGCTTTAGGAATTTTTAATTTCGTCGAGAGCACCCAAGCCAAACAGACATTCTAGGGTTTTTTACATGCCGTATAATCATGCGACATGAAAGCTGTTGATTTTTTGCATCATGAAAATCCACCGACTTGGGCACGGGTTTGAACCCGCAAACTTGGGTGGACAAGGCCAGTGCCAAACCAATTACGTCACCCGCCCAGGAATTAAATATTATTACTGACAAAAAAAATTTTATACATAATTTTAATTTCGAATGAATTATTAATATAGAGAAAGAGAAAACAAGTTAGAAATAATTTATGTTTCCCAAATTTTAAAACCGTCATGAAATATGTCTTTATGCATGTGTATTTTATGCACAAAGAATTAAAACATTCAAATGAAGTGATACGTGAAACAACATATTTTAATATGTATAAGAGAAAAAAAAGGAAACTCTTCTTAAATCAACACGTTGTTTTCATTTTAAACGATGCGGACCATTATAGTATTTTTTTTTTATAAAAAAAAAAAGCTTTTAGGATACGCACCCAAAAAAAATTTTACAAGGCATTCACTATACGTTGCGAAAAAAATTGTTGACACAAAATCTCTCCTTTCTACTCATTCCTGGAAACAAAATGGATTTTCTGTTTATACTCTCTAGGCTTGATGCTTGTAAAAGGCACTCGAAAGAAAACATAATCGCATTTCAGAATTATTAAAATCTCCGATTTTTTTCCTGTCATTCCTTTTTGAAGGAATGTTAAAAAATCCCCTGGAAAAAGAAAGATCACAAATTCTTAGGAAATAAATTCCTTCTGTTTTACAGCACAGTTTTTGCAAATACCATGAATATTATGATAAAATACAAATCTCTTGCTTCTCATCTTTCGTATACTGTAATTAAGCACACAAAAAATACATTCTTCCAAAAATTATTATAAATTCAATAAATATTGTTTATAACTATTATTTTGTTTTTAAAAATAATATCATAATATTATTTTTTATTAATTATTGTTAATCTTTTTTAAAATTGGTTATTATTGAATTTAATGCTACTAAATTATTTTATTAAATTAAATGTAATTCATTTTTTATTTTTAAAACTGTTATTATTAAATTTTTTATCAAATAAATAATTATTAATTTTTTTTAATATGGAATTATATCGAATTATCATATTAATTTTATTAGTTTTCATTTTGAAAGGAGTTATTAATTTTGTTATTATTTAATTTATCCTTATATATTATTTTGTTATTGTTTACTTTTACAAAAGATATTATTTTTTATTATTATTAAATTATTACTATTATTTGTTATCATTAAATCTAATATTAATATACATTATTATTCAAAATTATTTATTTACTACCAGAAAAATCATTTTTTTCTAATATTTAATGGTTTTAAAATTTTGACACAGCCTTTTTCATGCATCGTGCTGTGATGAAAAGGAAAAAAATTATTGCATTTAAAATGTTGTTCTGAAATATGTATTGAAAGTTATTTTTATAGAAAAGGAATAAATTATTCTTATAAAAAAATGAATGTAATATATCCTTTACAGCACATGATATTAACGACGAATAAACATTTCTGTCTTTTTTGAGCGTAATCTTTTATCGATAGCCATAAACTCAAACTTGGATATCTTAAATTCAATTAATTAATTTTATAAATTTTAAAAATCCTCTTATAACTGTTTCTTTTTCGTTATTTTTCCATTTGAAAGTAAGCTTACAAGAAGTCCCAATTTAAAATTTTTTTCAAGATTAAAATAATCTGTAATTATATAATACACCGTTTATTTAATTAAAATAATCGATACGTTTCAGAATCATTTATTTAATTTAAATCGGTTAGAATAAAAACAATCCACATTACTATTCTTTGAATTGAACTCTGTTCATTTAGATAGGCATTTTTTTCAACTTCTATGCTAATATACATAAGTAACAATCAAAATACAAAGGCCTGTGGGGAAGAAAGAATATTTCATTTGCATATTAATCCATCAGACAATTTATCAAATTAATTGAATTGTCTGAATTACAATTTATAAATTATTTCTGTGAGTTAACGTCTAGCGTCCTTAAATATGTCCTCTAAATATTGGTCATTTTTTTCTGTTGACAGAGATAAGTGATGTGAGATTCATTTAATATTAATATGTGTTATTTTATCTATTTCCAAATAACCGATAAAGAAACTGCTGACAAACATAATTATAATATACTCTTCTGTAAGATATGGTAGTTCTTATTTCATCAGTTCCACATAAAAGAAAATTAAATAACAATATTCAATTGTCTGCAGATTTTCCTTACTTCAGCCAATAGAATCTGAATATTAACTATTCGCTCGTTTACGTTGCTAGAAATACTAGTTTTCTTCAGAGAAATAATCTTTGCTGTTGTTATATATATTAGTTAAATATTATTCTAGTCTGCTTTGGTTTCTGAAGATAAAGCTAAAATATATGTGCTTTAAAATCCACCGTATAACGTGCACTTTTAACGCAAAAAATAAGATCGAAATTTACAGGAGAGCGTTATACGTCGGATATAAAAATGAGAGCTTTAAAAATTAAAAAAGAAACGGGTACACAAGAAAAAATTACATTCTACATTTATTAAAATACTGTTCAATTAAATGAAATGACATTCCTTATAAACTTAATGGGTCGTAACTCTAGAAGTATACCATTTTTTTTTTCTAAAGATTGGAATAAAACCTCGAATAAATTACTTCAAAACATAAGAGCATTGCGCACGTACACATTTTAGTTTTCTTTCTTAAAAGGGGGCGTTATAAGGCGAATATCCCTAAAAATTTAAAATTGCATCGTTAAAGTATAGGTGCGCGTTATACGCCGGATTTTATGGTAATTACTTTTATGAAAATCTTTAAATTTTATTTATATGTTAATTGCACACTATTACAGGGTGCGGCAAAAAAACTCGGACAAATTTCTTTCCTCCTAGAATAATTAACGAATTTCGTTTTAATTGGTGTATTCATGTTTCTTCATCCACCACTTTAATAATAAATGTTTTTGAAGTAAAACTTCTTTGCTCACGGAGTGAATGGAAAATTTGCCCAGTTTTGCGTAACAGGGAGAAAGCGAACGGAAGTAGTGATTTCCCCAGCCATCCCCCCCAAATCATCGCGAGCGGGAGGGGGACACCCTGTGACTTGCGTCATATCCGTGAAAAAGTTGGATGATTGCCCGCCTTTGGTTGACTTCCTTCCCCCTCCCCTTTTCTCACCAGACCAAGGAACATCTGTCAACGGTTATATGTGTTGCAATGTTTGCGTTACGGTGTAGACAAAATAGCTCTTGCAGCAAGAGCGTGTCTTTTTAAATTATTTTCTTAGATTGTTGGCCACAAGGTGATGTTTTCGGCACCTAATTTGTTTTTTTAATTTTCATTTGCGTTGAATTATTATTGATTCTAATCAGAATGCCTAAATCAAATGCACAAAGAGGAAAAGAGTTTCGTGAAAGAAAAAGAAAAGAAAGACTAGCAGAAAGTCCAGTCGAAAAAGTGATAAAAAACAGAAAAATAGTGCAAATTCTTCAAGCGCTACTGCCAAATCTCGATCAGAGTACATGAGAGAATATCGAGCACGGAAAAAAACATTGCAAAATATTCTCTTAATGCCGAGTTTAATGACTGATGATGGGAATGCTATTGAGACTCATCTAATGCCACCACAGATTAATACGGACTTTGTGAACCCCCTGTGCAGTCAACAAGTACAGAGCCCTCAACAAGTCTAGTGCGTGTTGGAACTAATGCATGTGAATCGATAATAAATTCTATCTTACGTTACAAAGACTATGATTCCCATAAAAATGCTCACAAAGATTTCCAAAAGCGATTTGTTGATAATCCTTTCGGTCACGGGTGTTCGATTTGTGATAGATTATGATTTAGAGATGATTTGAGAACGGCCTGTTGCTGAGCATAAAAATATTTTACAAAATATTTTACCGGGAATTAATTTAGAAGACGTTAAAGCGTGCTACAATTGTCGACAAAGTTTAAATAGGAAAAGTATACCAAATTTATCAAAATATAATGGTTTTGTTTACCCAGAAATTCCAGCACATCTTTCTACTTTGGATATGGTATCAGAAAGACTCATTTCTCCACGAATACCTTTCATGCAAATTAGGCGATTGAGACATGTACACGGTCAGTTTGGAATATTAGGGCAAATAATCAATGGTTCCAGTATCCGTCAATACAATGGTCAATCGACTGCCACGGAATGTTGATGATTACTGTGTCAATGTTCACATCAAACGGAGGAAAATTCACAGAACTAGTTATCTGATGGGTTTGGTTACTAAAAGAAACATCAAAACATGGTTGCAATATTTAGTAGCTACTCCACTGTACAGAGTGTATGATGTTACAATCGATGATAGTTTCTTCAAATTCATACAGAATGCGTCTCAAGTTCTTCAAGATGAAGTCAGTGAAAATATAACTATTGAAGAGAGTCTTACAGCCCAGCAACAGACGTTGTTATGGAATGAAGAGAAATATCTTCGTATTGCTCCTGGAGAAGCGAATGTACCAAGAAGCTTTTTATTTGATGAACATGCTGATGAGTTCTCTTTCCCGGCAATTTATTTGGATCATTTTAGAAACTTCAGGGAAGGAGTTAGAGTTACACCATTCATGATGGCCACGAGTGAATTAAGACGTGTTGATCGTCGTGGAGTGACCCCACAGCATTTGCTTTATATGGAAATGAAAATTATGTGATTGGGAGTTCGAAATTCGCTTACAGTTGCCTATGAATTTTGAATTTTATTTGAATTTGATAAGTTCCCCCAGCAGTTTAATATATTTAGATGTATTTCTGCGCTTAGACCAACGTCGCCAAAGAAGTTTCACTTCTATCGCGTGGCATTCCACGCACCATTTTTTTAAATATGTTTCTTAGTTTGTACTTTGATTTATGTGTTTTTGATAATGTCGAGCAAAAGGTCAGCTATTTTAGAGTTGTTTCAGCAAGAGAAACGACAGTGTGAAATCGTTCGTTTGCTTAATGTACCTCGGCAAACAGTG
Organism: Trichonephila clavata; assembly: GCA_019973975.1. Lineage (NCBI taxonomy): Eukaryota > Metazoa > Arthropoda > Arachnida > Araneae > Nephilidae > Trichonephila > Trichonephila clavata. The sequence goes on from BMAO01002447.1 coordinate 28,860, forward strand.
TTTGATGCAATCTGCCATTTCAAAGAGCTTGGCAATGATGGTCGACGTCCAGGAAGTGGGCGAAAACGTACTTCAACACTTCACACTATCGAAAAGCGAGTCCAGAGAAATCCGAGGGTTTCCATGAGACTGGTCGTTCGTGAAATGGAAATAAGGGACAGATCAGTGAGGTGAATAGCAAAAAGGGAGCTTGGACTGAAGCCTTACAAGTTGCGAAATGTTCAGCTTCTCACTGAAAAAAATAAACTCGTACGGCTCCGAAGAGGCCGAACATTTTTGAGACGAGCTGCAAGCCAGCTCTGGGAAAGATTCCTTTTCACTGATGAGAAGCTCTTTACGGTTCAACAAGTTCATAACTCTCAAAACGATAGAATCTGGTCTGTGGACGCTCCAAGCACCTCGGCAATTGTTGAACATCGCCAATATCCAAAGTCGGTCATGGTCTGGAGCGGAATTTGCGCAAGTAGCAAAACACCTTTGGTTTTTGTGGAAGAAGGCGTTAAAATCAATCAAAAAGTGTACCAGAGGGACATTCTTGAAGCTGTTGTGCTTCCGTGGGCCCAAAAGCATTTCGGAAATGCAAATTAGTCATTTCAACAAGACTCTGCACCAGCTTACAAGGCCAAAAAACACAAGAGTGGTGCAAGGTGAATTTTTGAGACATGATATCAACTGAAGAATTGCCACCTTATTCGCCGGATATCAATCCCATAGATTACAGTGTATGATCCATTTTGGAGCCCAGGGCCTGCGCTAAACCGCACAAAACTTTGGACTCTCTAAAGCAATCGCTTCTACTGGAATGGGATAGATTAAAGGTAAAAGATTTGAGGACCATTGATGAAAATTTCTGCAAGCGTTTGCACCTCTGCATTGTTGCAAACGGTGGTCAATTTGAAACCAATTAAATTTATTTATTAGTACGAGTGTACTCTTATTATATATTATTTGTTATATTTTGTTAATTTCTTAATTTTTTATAAAGTTGTATAAAAAATTGTTTGACCTGGTTTTTTTGCCGCACCCTGTAATAAAAGAAAGTTTTAAGGGAAAGTTTATAAAAATTAGTAATTACAGCTTTGTATGATTTTATGCATGAAATGTACTTAATAGCACTAAAAAGTACAAATAGTCTAAATTATGTTGAATAATTTGAAACTATGCTGAATCATAGCTACGCAGGTTTTCATAACATTGTTTAACTCTTCAATTTAACAATTATTTTGTTACAGATTGTCTAAAATTTCTAATTTTTTTATTGTTGATTTTTAAACTTTATTACAAATATAGAAAAGTGTTATTAATATTATCTGCTAATATTATATAACGTATTATAATTTATTGTAATAGATTATTATTTTTATGAATATAAATATTGTCAAAATAAACAAATGCTCTCGGGATTTTATGTTAAAGGCATAAAGAAATTTTCTTATAAAATAATTAATACAAATCAATAAATAAAATTACCTTACTGTTTTTGAAATATATTACCAAAACAATTTTTCTTCCAGTTATGACATCTTAATAATATTTATAGAAAGCAAACTTTTAAGAATATACTTCTTTTTACGCAATTTTTACACGAATTCGGATTTCCGCAAATTGACATTTTAAGAATATTATTTGATTTCTCTTCGTTTATATGAAATGAATTTAAATTCAAATGTTATAAAAAATTAATAATTATTCTAGAAAATTCCTAAAATTTTATAGAATTTAATTTTTTTTAATTGCAAATGCTTAGAACTCTTAGTTTTCCGAATTACATAATTAACAATATATTTTAAAAAATCAACAATGTAATGAAAAAACTTCAAATTTACATCCGATTTCTGAAATTATCAACAGAACTTTTTTTCAAGACATGGCGAGAAAAATTCAACAAGTTGAGGTGGAATTCGATTATGTTATTCCCATATGCGTATGCAGTGGTTCTAAAGAATTTTAATCTCATAGACGAAATTATTTTCGAGTTTTTTACCAAACCATAATATTAAGCATTTAAAATTCATTATATTTATACAGAGAAAATAATTTAACACGAAACTAAGGGGACTGAAATCTTTTTTCGTGTTAAAAAAAATTTCATGTTTAAGGATATTGCAAAAAAAGTCATGAAATCTTTTCGTGTTAAGAGATTTTCGTTTCGCGTTATGAGAAAAAAATGCATGAAAATACATAATAGTTTGTCGGGACCTTTGCATTATTTAAACATTTTCACGTGAAACGTATTTTACTGTACATGTACATATATATATATATATATATATATATATATATATACATATCTTGTATTCTAAAAGAATTTCATTTATTTTATTTCTCATTACTATGCATAAATTTCAGATTTAGAATCAGTCTCATGTATTACGTTCTTTTGTTTTATTCTTCTTGCGATTGATTTTTGTTTTGTTTTTCGCGATTCTCATAAATTTTTTGTTATTTTTAGTCGAACTCTACATACCTTCTATTTTTAAGCATTTATCATTCTTATGGAAAGGAGTTAAAAAATATTATATGCTTTCTAACAAAAAAATAGAAATGTTTAAATTTTTAAGAAATATTTAATGCATGCAAGTTAAGAATTTTTTTTCACATGCAGTTTTTTGAAAAACTAGTAGATTACTTTTAGATTTACTTTAAAAACTAGTAGATAGACTTTTAAAAATAGATTATCTCCACTTTCTTATTCTTCTCAGAATTTGCTTTTTTACAGTATCCATTTTGTTACAGAGCAGGGAATTTTTGTGTTTCGCTATATAATGTTCCGAATTAATGCTCTGAATATTTAATGACAGAACAAGAGTTTTTTAAAGTGTTTAAGTTAAAACATTTAATAATTCACAATCTTCCGCATCTTACTGTATGACTTATTGTAATGCTTCACTTAAACAAAACTTTTTTCCTCCATAAAACTGTTTGCAAGGCGTCATTTGGTCTTTTCCAAAAGAAGCAACCTGTCATTTAACTTTAAGCTCACCATTTTCTCTGACAAGATTTTATGTAAGTAGAATTTACGAAATTTATTACCTACAGGAAGATAAAAAGTTTAGCAGAAAGTAAATTGTAAGTTACGATGTGATTCAACAATTTGGTAAAAAGGGCGAATAAACTTAATTGTCTCGTTTCAAAAACAATAAAGAAACTATTATTCAATATGGATTGTCAATACAATATAATTTAAGAAAAATATACATCAATCGAATTTAACATTTTCTTTAGGATGTTATTCAGGATCAAGTTATATACCTCCAATATAAAAATAAAATCTGCATATGTATTAATTACAATATTTTAAAGAACAGAAAGTAATAACTGTGTTTGACTAATATAAAAAAAGAATTATTTTCTAAAACTCCTATTTAATAACTAATAAGAAGATGGCCACAAATTTCATTATTTAAATAATGAAAGATGTTTTTATTTCAGGATATTAATGTGCAAAATATATACAGTATACAAGGTGGTCCCGAATTCGTGGTACAAACTTTTAAGGACATTGTAACAATCATTTATTGTACGGGAATGCATGGGCGCAAGTGACGCGGTGAGGTGCAAACAGGGGAAATAAAAGAAAAGAGAAATGGAGTTATCGGTTGGTTGCGTGGCCAATAAGGGCAGTAGACGTCTAGCTACCGTTCAACGTGATGCATCTCAGTAGGGGAAAGGGCCATTCACACTTGTGATGATGTCTACGATGAGAGACTTTACGTATGCCGAACGATCGTCCAAATGGCAATGGCAGAGCAGCGCTCCTGATCGAAGAATGCCGAACTGCAGAATGTGTCAGTGGTTACATCGTCAATTTCGTGAAACACGTTCATTCCACGTCACCAGACATGATGCTGGTCGAGAAAGTGCTGTACACAGCCCAGGCCTGAAGGAAAGCATCTTCAACATTGTGACTGATAGACGAGAATCATGTACAAGAACTGTTGCTTATCACATAAGTGTGATTCATCAGATCGTTTGCAGAGTGTCGAACGAAAATCGCTTACACCTCATCCATTTTCAGCGAGTACAAGCTTTGAATCCGGGAGACTATCTTTTCGACTGCCAGTGAGTGACACAGCAATCTGCTCAGCAGCTGGACTTCAGAGCTCTTGTGCTGTGTGAATAGTTATGAACAGTTATTGTAAACATTACACACTTGTCAACGATGCATTCAATAAACACTTTGTCTTTTCTTTCGTCTCTTATTTTTTGTGTTTATGCCTCACCGCGTCACTTGCACCCATACAATCCTGTACAATGAATGATTGTTACAATGTCCTATACCTACCCTTAAAGTCTGTATCAGAAATTCGAGACTACCTTTTACAGAAAGTTGATTCATGATTTGTTAGCATTACACTACAAAACTACACACAGACTGTTAGCGACGAATCCTGTAATTTTGAACCACTGTCAAATAATGAGGATGACACTTGAGCTGCCACATTTTCTATTCCAAAATTCCCCACCACTCCAACCTGAGGACTTTGAACGTCAACAGATTTAATGTGCACCAACTCCTCTCCACAGCAGATCCTTAGTGGTTCAAAGACTCGGGCTCACAACTTGACAAATACAACGTCAACAACGAGCTCATGATGACGATGTTATAAAGAATCATCGGAACACTTGGCTACTGAAAAGTTTCAATTCCTTTAAATACCTTTTTAAGTTCTATAAATTTTTAATAGCTCTCAGATTCAATTATACAAATTTGTTTGCTTGTTTTATTAAAGAAAACTTGTTGTGTCGGGTTGAGTCATTTTGTTACAAAGCAAAAAAACCTTCAGAGAAACTGAGAATGAAAACAAACTATTTCTGTTTCTCTCATTATTTCTTTACAAGTAGAAATATAAACAATATACAGGGTGATTCTTAAAAGATGGGACAAACTTTAAGGAGTGGTAGAGCTCACTAAAACAATTAATTATTGTATTCGAATATATGGGTGGAAGTGCCGTGTTGTTGAGTCTCAGACAGAAAAAATAACACATTAACGGAAACATAAAACATTCATTAGCAGCATACTTAGTGAGTCATTCCATACAGAAATTTTAAAACAGTAGTATAAATTGCATCCAACAGTCCAGCAATAAAACTCTCTAAAAGGTTGGTTAACTGACATGTAGGCGATATGCTACTACCCTTGTACTTGTGCCGAGTGTTTCGCCCACATGGTCCAAGATTACTTCTTCCAGCTGTATTTATCGTGCAGTCCTCAATCTACCCCTTCCATCAAAACTGGCGATAAATTAACCATTTTCACATAGTAGTCGATGTTATCGCTGAAACATTTTGTGGTTTGGCATGCGTCTACCTGGAAAGCGTTCCTGATACAGCCGTAGCGTTGTTCGGCCGTTACGATTAGCAGAACCGTATATTTGTCTGCCTTTTCGTTATTAGTAAAATCACCCATAACGACCGAAATCTCAAGCGCAAATGCCGATTTAGGTGTTACAGCAGAAGCTTTTCTGCCTTCAACTATCGCCAATATTGTCAGCGAATGACGCCATAAAGGTTGCCAAGCATGCATGACGGTCGGTGGATGTCATTTCTACAACTTTTTTTCATATTTTCTCTACTTAATCACTCGTTTAGTATGCTGCTAATGAACATTTTATGTCTTCGTTAATGTGTTATTTTTTTCTATTTGTGCCTCACTCACACAACGCAGTACATCCGCTCATATATTCCCATACAAAAATTGTTTTTCTAGTGAGCTCTATCACCCCTCAATGTTTGTCCCATCATTTTAAAATCACCCTGGATATACTTTAATTGGTTTTAATTGTTCTTCTCGTGTATCTGGTTCCAAATATATATATATTTCATAAAACTAGTTTCATATAACTTATTTACTCTCTTTCTTTTGTTTTGTTTCAACAAATTTTAAACAGTTACGGATAGAAACTTTAGCCATCTATCGGAGAAAAATTAAAGAGTGCTGTTTACTAAGTAAATAGAATTAGTTCTTGTTTTTGTTATTGGTAATTTAAATTTACTACATCTTCTTACATCAGAATAAAAGACTAATTAATAATATGAATAATTAAGTAGTTTTAAGTTGATGGATATCTTTAATTATTCAAAATATGTTTTCACAGATTTATTTCGTTACAAATATTGACAATTTAGAGAAATTATAAAGCTTATTACAATTAAAAAAATCAAAGAGGAATATTTTGACTAATTTAAAAAAAACTTTATCAATTTAAGCTAATAGATTTTCTGGCTCTATTTTATTTTACGTCATTGTATTTATCATTACAATTTTCGAAACAATAAAAATTTTGTTACATTTGAAACAAAGTTTTGCTTTGTATTTATTGCTTTAACCAGTAAAAGAACAAAATTTTATCAAATATAAAAGTCATTCTAAAAATACCCTTAATGTTACTAGAATAAATTACCACATTTATTTTTATTATACACTCATTTTCAATATCACATTTCTGAAACCCTAATTTCATTCACGTTTCCATTTTTTTTCACCGAATTCTCATTAAGAACATTTGATCAAATTATTCGTAAAATGTGAACTACTTTTCAATTTTTGTGAAAAACTAATGCAGCACTTAAGTTTTGAAATCTTAAAGCATGGTAACGTCATGTTCTGTTCCCAAATAACCAAATAACTGACACATAAATTTGCGTGCGTTTAACACAAACATGATTTACAACAACAACAAAACCAACTTGGTAATAAAGTCTGTTCTTGGAGAAAGCAGTAAATCACAGTTTTATGCGGGAAAACGTCAAGGAAACGTTACAAAAAGGTGTTCTAATGAGAAATGTACTCACCCCTAATTCACCCACATGGGTGGTATCGACTTTTCATGCAGTCAAATACATTTCAGGCATCGAAATGGGAAACGATGACCACCCATGGTACAACAATTGTTGCAGTTCATGTAACGACTTTGAAGGAGGAATTAAATGGTGGTTGCAACAACGTAGCTACCAAGGTAGTCCTTAATGCAATGCTTCTCAAACTTTCAATATTTACGACCTAATTTTCAACCCTCCCCTTTCTATAATAACAATGTATTGAATCCAATAATAATGTACTTTGATCCTAAAACTACAATACAACTTTAATTATAAACCGTACAAATAATCAAGATATGTATAAAATTTAGCTTATAATTTGGTATATGACAAGCTCATGGAAATCACTAGTAACTATTGAATTTGTTCTTAATTTAGTGTTGATACTTTAATTATCAAATATATTGCGCAGTACTAATGCATTTATAAATCCATTATAACACTGTATTTTATTTCTTATTGTTTCGGAATTTATTTTAATTTGCTTCCCTTCAGTAAATCAATAATTTTTTAGATAATATTTTATTTTCGACTTTTCGATATGCTCGCGCCCTCTAGGGGACGCGCAACACAGTTTCAGAAACGCTGCCTTAATGAACTCTATCAGATTTAAGTTATAAGATTAAGATGACCATTCCACAAACAGAACTCGGTGTTCCACACCTAATTTGCTTAAAGTTTTGCATAAAGTTTTTCTATTTCTAAAGGTATTGTTTATATCCGACACTATGTAAGACGCCGAGGTCTACATGTGTTGATGGGGCATTATTATCCCTGTAAGGAGCACATTATTTAAGCACTATATACCATGATGACGAAACTAAATTAAGAATTTCTAGTCTTTAATAATAAAGTCTTATATTTAGTATTTAATGATTATTCGTTTTCAGAATTTGACTTTTTATGTCATTTTAGATCTGAAAACTTTTCAATTTCATACTTAAAATTTTTCAGATATAATTTATTTACAGCTTTGTAAATGGCTTTTGAGTCATTGTGAAAATCAACGTGGATATATAATTTTAATGATAATTCACATGAGGAACATTTGCAAGTCAATATGGCCACTGAGAGAGATCCTACCCAAACCATGATCCCAGTACCTCTGTAACTTTGTCTTGGAACAATATTGGAATTGTTGTATCTGGTGCGTTGTTCTGTGCAGATCATGAGAGATGCCCTGAATTGCTCTCCAGCATGAACCTGAACTTATCTATGAAGAGTTCAGAAGCCCATTGTTGTTTATTTCAAGAATGTTCACTCACCAAAGATAAGCAGGCACATCTTTGTCATCAATTTGGGGGGGGGGGGTCACAACTAGTCTTCATGTATAGGGGCCTGCTTTGTGAAGGACGTACCGCACTGTAGTAGCGGAGATTCTTCTTTTTTGTACGACAAAGTGATCTTCAAAGAACTGAGACTACTACTTCTCCATGAGGATGACAGAGCGAGAAAACAGTCTCTATAGGCGTTGTAAATCTTGGACTACCTAGAACATGTCTTCTAGACACAGAGAATCGTCAGATTATAACTGATCCCACAGTCCTTAGACCACACTACAAGATAAACTGAAACATCTAACAGCTTGTGACAGAATATTTCCATCCTTTCGACAGGATAACACCTTAAAGAAACAGGTAAACAACTCCTCTTACATATAGCTAGAATCTTCTGAGTATTGTAAACGAAATTACCACTAATTGTTAAAGATCAACAATCATGCCGAATAGCTTGATTTCTCCCCATTTTCTCTCACTGTTTTAAAAATTGTAATTTCTTTAAAACAAAGGTAGTGGCTATCGTTTTTCTTCAGGTGTTTCTTAAGTTCTTTACTGTCATTCATGTAAACTATAAAACTTTTTTGTTTCTGCCATTTTTTTATGGTGAGGTTCGAAGAACATTTAGTATCCTTAATTTTGATGGCCAGTGTAATAAATCAATATGAAAACAGATATAAAAAACAAGATTAGTAGTTAAAATTATAATAATCATTAACAGAAAAGTACTAGAAGATTATTTTAAAGATTTATTTTTGTTTTTATGGTCTTTAATTGAAGTTTCTGAAAGAATATTCTGCTTACTAATTCTTGCGTTGTTAAGTATCTTCTGAATAGAGCTCTGTCTTTTAAATATTAAAGTTTTGACTTGAATACTTATTCATTAATTCTCAAATTACAGTCTAAAACTATAAAAATTTTAAATCAACATTGTTCTAATTAAACTATCTTTAATGAGAAGCTGAAGGGTTTTCATTAAAATCTGCAATCACAAACTGGGATTTGTTTAGTGTTTAGTAAACATAAATCTGTATTTAATAATTAACTTACAGAAATTAATTTCAACAAGGCATTTTTGTCATTTTGTTCTGTTTCAATTAATCTGATTTTATAACGTACTAATAATTATTTTCCTAAATAATTGTTTAATTAGAGCAGTGTTTCTTAAACTAGAGGTCACGGGACTTGCAGCAAGAGTCGCAGAAAATTTAAGGATTTTTGATATATCTTTTTGCATAAAATAACTCGCTTTATAAATTTTGATACTTTATTTTGTGTTAAAAGTGCGAGAATATACGCTGAATTATGCGGTATGTATTCTCAATAATGTATTCTCCCCATTTCTTACCTATGTTCAATTTAGATATATGTAGAAATCTAATTTTTTCTCGCCATCCTTTTTTTTTTAATTATTATTTTTAAATCTCTGTTGTTTTTTTGTTTTTTTTTTTTTTTGTTGTTGTTGTTCCTGCCGTATAAAACGCACTTGTAAATTTTGATTTTATTTTTTGTTCTAAAAGTGCGCGTTATGCACCCGATTTTTCGGTATGTTATTAGCTGCCAAGTAGTTTAAAATTAGAAATGCATGTTAATTACTATAATTATGCTAATAGTACTACTAGTTTTGAGTAATGAAGTTAACTAATGCAATTAATTATATTTTTATTGTCAATGATTTGAGATTAGGAGTGAAAAATAGTATGTAGAAAATTTACATCTGGCATCAAAATTCTAAGCAAAAGTGGTCAACTATGTATTTTACTGGGCTTTAGATGTTATGTTAGTATTGTCAAATTACACGTACTGAAGTGTCACATTTTAGTTCCTCAGCAGCAGTCACATTTCAATATATCTCTATGCGTATGCACACACTGATTCTAAAACGTGTTCTAACCTAAGCCTCCTCTAGTTGGGGGTCTTGCAGCAAAAACAAATATAAATTATTTCGAATGCTCAGAAATCATTATCTTAAAACAAATCCTCAACGCTCATTGGTTCGGATCTCAGGTAGTGAGTAAAATTCCTACTATCTGGGAAATGATCTACAAAAATGCACAATGGAATTCTTCAATATTACTGAAAATGCTACAAATCCATCTATAGCTTAAGCAGAACGATGTATCCAAAATTTTAGTTTCCGAAGATACCATAATTTATTAGTCAATCCTATTTTTATATAACGTTCCTATTTTTATTATTTATTTCCAAAAATCTCTCAATTTTTCAGAAAAATAAATTGATTCGTTCTTTTTACTGCCTTTTCTCTGAATGGTTGTTTTTCTCTCCGAAACTTAAGAAGCTTCTTGTGGAGAATTTCTATCAGCCAATCACAGACATTTCTTTCAACTCCACATCTTTGACTTTTCAGACAAAAAAAATTTGTTTCTAAATTATTGGACTTATTTGTTATATCCGGATTAGTTAGGCTTAGTCTCACCCACTTCTTTGATTTCAAAAAGCTTTTAATTGTAGCTTTTTTTTTCTTGATTTCAACGCAATTTAATTTACACACAGTAATGTTTTTCATATTTTAAATATAAATATTTTCACATCTTATGCATCATTTTACAACTAGGAAATAGAACAATTTATCACTGTCATCCAAAAGTGAAAAGTGTAGCGTAAAACCCGATAAGGCTATGTGTTCCTTATAGTATCTTCACACTCAATGATTATATGTATGCTATTACCACCAAATTTCTAATGTAAGCAGATCTCACACTGTACACACAATTTCCCGTCAAAACATCTAATACGATTTACACTTAAAATTTTGTGTTGCATGCCAGACTGTTTTTGTTAAAGTAACATTTACAATATCAATGTCATTAATGCTGTATTTTGTAAACCAGTTTTTTTTTTTAAAAAACTAATTTATTTCTATGTTTACTATTTCAAAATAAAGTATTAAAAAAAATAAAATATTAAATTTTATTAGGATTCTAGAAACATCTGCCTCGATGACATTTTGTTAGAATAGTTCTGTCGAGAAATCCTGAATTGTATTTTTCCCATGATACTGTTTCCTTTGGTCGTGGTAAATACGAAGTAGAAATCTTCTTTGTTGTATTTTAAAGCATGAACGAAGTTTCAAGTGCAAGAATGCCAAAATAGAATAAGAAAAATCTTTTTTCACGTATCGTGCATTAGTATACAAAAAAAATTAGATTTTTTTTTTCATTCTCAAAATTATAATATTACAGTACTACTTTATAAAACACTTGAAGGGTAGAACGTCAAATAAGATTTTTAAAATAGTCTTCATTTACAATAAAAAAATTTATTTAAGATAGTATAAATAAGATGACTTTTCCAAATATGGATTCGGATAAGGGTAGATCAGGGAGATGTATATTTAGTAACACTCCCGGGAAGAATGTTAAAGTCAGCATCAGGAATTCTGACCACTGTTCAGTCTTTATATCAGTGGTGCTCTCGATCATGCTCTCAACTCTAATAAGGACAGTATCTGGATCCTGACAGACAGCAGGAGATCCAGGGCTCTTCAGACGGCCTTGGCACGCTTTAGAGGCGGTCACCTGCGTGTATGACCTTTGTGCAGGGGGTAATAGTAAAGTCTTTCTTTATCTGTTCCTTCTCTCTCCCTGCTTCTCCTGTTCATCTTCTGGACTGCTGGGGCATTTCCCTGTGACAGTTGTTTGGAGATTAAGACCTGGTTTGTGTCATTCTTATGCGGAAAGGTCAAATGGACTTGATGTAGGCTTTCCTGCTCCAAAGGGATTTGAAACAACAACGACAGGATGGCATTTCAATATACAACTAAAGACTACATTGTCTTTCGCCTTTGGAAAACTTTTTGACAACTTTGATAGCGAAATAGTTGTCATTTCTTTTTTCTTAGACAAGATAGAGCAATGTGAAAAGAAGAATATTGGAAGTTTTTTATGCCAAGACGCCAATTACGACCTTAACAACTACCAATCACTGCGAATACGAGATTTTCAGGATTTGCATGAAGAAAATAGATAAATTGTTGAATATAAAGAAGTGCATTGCATTAAAGTGGACTACATGCCATTGCGGGATGTATGGACACGAGAAAACAGATATGTTAACCAAGAGTGGATCACAAAGGACACAGACAGATCTTCCTTCGTATTTGTGGCGTATAAAGCGTCAGATATCCGGCTCTTTTAAATCTAACCGTTTAACCTTCTATTTAAAGAGGGCTTCAGGGAAGACATGGAGCTCCTTCATAAAGACGTTAAAAAAAATTCCTGGTTCCTTGCCTAGAGCAGTCAGCGTGGTCTACTTTAAACTTACCACTGGTTATGACTATTTACAGAATTACCTGTATAGAACGAGACAGACAGATTCAGTTTCCTATCCACTTTTTCATTATGGCGTACTTATAATTGGAGATCACCTCAACATATGCCCTGCTGTTCTAAAATGTTTTTCTTTGAGTGTTATTGACTAAGAGAGTGCTTCTCAAACTTTTTAAACCTACGACCCAATTTTCAATCATAAATTACATCGCATCCCCTCCCCCTCCTTCCTAACAATAACAATGTATTGAATTCAATAATAATATACTTTAACATAAAGCTATATAAAATACTACTCTAATTATAAACCTTACAAATTATCAAGATGAGTATTAAATTATGTATCTTATTTTATGACATGCCCATAGAGTCACTGGTAATTATCAAGCATGTTCTTAATTAGTACTGTTAAATTAATTATGAAATACATTGTGCAGTACTGATAAATTTCAAGTGTATTTTTTCGGTGTAAATGTGTATTTTATTTTTTATTATGCAAGAATGTATTTTGTTTTGCTTTCTTTCAGTAAATTAATAACTTTTTTATATAATCTTTTGTTTTCTACTTTTGATATACTCACACCCTCTTATAGGGTTATCACGACCCCCTAGGGAGTGCACCCCACAGTTTGAGAAACGCTGGACAAAACCATTGGTGATTGTTTATATCATCCCATTCTCAAAACGTTTATGTATGCATATATTTTCTGTTTCCAATAGAAGGAAACAAATAGGTATTATAACAATTATAGTAATAAGTTTGCATTACTATTAAATATAATTTTTAAAAAATTGTTATTTATTTCGGGAAACATCTAAATTTAAATTTAAAACAATTCAGAATATTGAAATATATCCAGATGGTAAAATTGCCTCCTCCTCCTTTAATACCTGATATTTGTTTCTAAAAGAAGAAAAATAGAGGCAGAGAATAATGAATAGTTTTTCATACAATTATAATTTTGGCTGCTAATATGTTTCTTCTTTAAGACTACCTAAAAACTGATTTTTAAAAAAATATCAAATATAATAAAGAAAAATGCAAATTTTTGAGTAATTTGTATCGTAAAAAGCAATAGCGAATTTACTATAAAATTTTAAGAGAAATGATAACAAGCCTTTATATTTTACAATGCAGTGTATGAAATGTTTTCATTTCAATAATATTTCACGAAGTAAAATTTGGAGATTACATATCTATCAAGGAAAAGAATACGCAATAATTTCTGATGCGTTTTATTTAACCCGTGGAAGTTTTTCCTTGTGCAAAATATTCTCTCGCTCTCTCTCTCTTCTTTCTCTCTCTCTCAAAAAGAAGATGAAAACTGTTATTTTTTTCCTTTCCTACTCGAGAGGATTTCGTGGATTGGAACATGATACCAAAAGATCAAAAATTGAGACAGAAAGTACACATATACAAATGTACCAAATCTTCCGATTCATCACAGCTGCTTGCAGTGCCTACACGGAATTTCTTTTCCCTAGTCCACTCTGTACAAATTTTACCAAACTTGTAACTCAACTCAACTCGTGCGATTTTTTCTTCCGTCTGAAACTTTCTTTTCTAGAGTTCAATCAATTAGGGAAGAAACTCTATGATCTAGGAAAGATTTTAATCTTTTTCTATCTTAAAATAAAAAATTTCTGGATTTAGAAAAGTTTCTTGAATTGAAGGATTTAAATGTTTTCCTCTTTGAAATTTTGAGGGGAAAAAAGTAATTGCAAAATTTATTCCCGGGAAAAGTTTCCTGTTCTTTATTTCGCTTCACGTAAATCTTGGATTTTCTTTAGGGCAATAAAATCTACTTTAAAAATATTTTTATGTTCTAAAAATAATTTCTCTCGCGAGTTCTTTTAAATTCTCGTGAGTCTTTAAGAAATGTTACTGAATAACTGATTTTCATTCACTTTTTAATGTTATTCTCATCACATGTAACTGAGTGATTAAATTCAACATGCCTTAATTTTAACTAATGATCTAAATTAATCTGAACTTTCAAAAAAAGTTGAATAACGTTCTGAGAATAAATGAAGGTTTATTCTTTTTTTTTTTGTGAGATCTCAGTTTTTATTTTGGATAATATGCTTTGTTCTATTCTATTGGTTTTATTTCTTCGCAAGTGAGACCCCATTTTCATTTCCCCAAATCGTTTATGTACTATATATGTTACCGTTAAAATGTATAGCAGTGCACTTTGGATTGCACTACTTATTATTTTTGAAACAAGTACACTTTTTGCTATTACACATTTTTTTATCCGAGTATTTTTTTAAATCCTTGTCCAGTACCGCAATTTTGAGCTGTTGCAACAGATCGAAACATTGTGTCAATATTTGGAACTTCTTAAATGGAAATTAATTCTCGCTGACATATGCTGAAATATCTAGAGTAAAATTGTTTTTTATTCGGCCAACTCTAGTTCTTAATCGGAAAGATCCTTGCCAAAGCAACTAGAACTGGTTCAAAGAACTTTCGAATACCGTATTTCCTACTTTAACGATCAAGCAATCGTTATTCTATAGAATACCTAGTTAAATCATAGAATTCAATAATTTAATGTACTATAACTGACTTGTCTAGTTATTTCATGAAATACCTAGTTATTCTATGAAATATCGGATTTCACACCTTAACGGTAACACAGATATTAAGATTGGAATTGAACCGCATTTTTAAATATCATGAAAAAGAATGTTCTAGGATGTTGTCGAAAAAGAGATACCGATGTTGAGGATATGGGAGTATAATTACATTTCCTCTCTTATAACGGAAATATCATTAACGGTATTTTAAATAAGATGAATTTCCTATAATAGTTGGAGACTAAGACTTTGGATAGTTTTATAAAATATTTCAATAATAATAATTGTAATTTACAATTCCTACATCTAAATTAACTATTTTTCTCTGTATTTCAAACGGAATCTTCTATTATTCCATTCGAGCCAAGATACTTACAAAAAATTTAATAAATTATTTAATTATTGGTCTTGAGTGAGTGACTTTTTTCTGGAATTGAGATCCATTTAAATTCACGAAATTAAGGTTAGAAATTATATCACCTTATGATACTCCCATGGTTGTTATTATTTATGAGCAAAATTAACGAAGCCCTTGATAGGTACAGGAAGATATATTGTTTAATTTTCGTTACGAACATAAAGCGACACAAAAAAACGCATATTATTATAAACATTGCAGAATACAACTTAAAGAAGGGAAAGGCGTTCCCTGACTCCACGTGTACGCATCATTACTGAGGGACGTTCCTGGGGAAACGAAAGTGTTCCCTTCCAAAAAAGCGGATATAAAGTACATATCTACCGTGTAAAACCGGGGTGGGAATTAAGTCGATCACGATCGACCGGTGGACCGCCAAGACATTTTGGGGTGACCGCCTTCACTAAGACCTAATAATCATTCCATTATGAGAAGGTCTAGAAATACCCTATTTATTCGAATCTAAGCCCCGTCCCAAATTCTCAACAAGATTTCGTGAAAACTGAAAAATAGTCTCAAATGGGGTTTATCGATATACAATTTTACGAAATTAAAATAAATGTAAAGAAGTGAATAACACAGTGAATTTGAGCATGAAAAATGCGATCGAAATTTAGGGAGCGCGTTATACGCCGGGTATAAAAATGACAGCTTCAAAAAATATATATAAGCAGAAAAAAATAAGGCTTCTACATTTAACGAAATACTGTTTATTTAAGAGAAATGACATTTTTTATGAACGTAAAGGGTTGTAGCTCTTGAAGAGAGAGTATTCTATATTTTTTTCTACTACTTGGAATAATAATTCGAATGAATGACTTCAAAACATAAGAGGATTGCACACGCATATTTCTAGTTTCTTCGTAAAAATGGGGGTGCGTATCAAACGGCGAATATACCTAAAAATAAAAAATTTAAGCTTGAAAGTATAGGGGCGCATTATACGTCGGATTTTATATATGGTAGTTATTTTATCAGTATAAAAACTTTTAAATAAATGTATGAAGCTGTAATTACT
Source organism: Trichonephila clavata (assembly GCA_019973975.1). Lineage (NCBI taxonomy): Eukaryota > Metazoa > Arthropoda > Arachnida > Araneae > Nephilidae > Trichonephila > Trichonephila clavata. Next base: position 45,270 of record BMAO01002447.1, read on the forward strand.
CTAAATACCCTGTTCAACACATTTTTCTCCCTTCGATTCTAAGGCGCGTCCGATTTTCAGTAGCATTTACATCGGGTATAAAGTGCGATTTAGAATCGAGTAAATACGGTATTTTAAAAAATACGGAGAAAAAAAATCGAATGATAGGAGTAAATTTCGTTGAATAGAAAATGCACTTCGCTATTTGGAGGCTATTTTACGAAAAAATCGTAAAATGATCTTGGTTCCAGGAAAAAGTTGGAGAAATAGAGAAATTCGTAAAATAGAGGTCCGGCTGTATTGTATACTTTCTTTTAGTTCACTACACCTTTTACACTGGTAGACCGCAACACCTTGAAAAAATTAGAAGTAGCCCGTACCCTGGAAAAGTCTGCCCACCCCTGGTGTAAAGTAATATTAAGGAAGAACCATTATTATAAAGTGGTTATTAAATGTATTCTCCCCAAACGCGACTCTCGTCCCTTCCCTCTGTTGTCTGACTGGATCATCCTATTTATAGTGTTAAACTGACCTGTGTTTGAGTCGATTAAAGTGATAAATAAAATAATTGGAAACTATCATGTCGAATCATCCTTCACTTCCTTCCACACCTTTAGCTGGGTCACAGGGTAGAAGGGAAGTAGGTTCGTTTCAAAGTAAATGCTCAAAAATTAGAAATTTTTAATTCAAAGCCTGTTTTCTCAAAATGCAATATTTTTCACTTTATGTACTTTTTCCTCAAAATTTACTAATTACATAATCCTCAAATTTTACTTAAGCATACTTTAAACATGTTTACACATTTTATAATGGAGGGAATCAGATATATCTGGTAAACATTTTTATTTATAAGGCTTTTTTAAACTAAATTTTAGGAAAGGAGGGGGAATTGGATTTTTTTTTAAAAATTCATACATACTTTAGTTCTTAACAAAAAGACCCTTCGTTAAAGTTTTGTTGATAGTACACATAATCTCTACTGTAAAATTTTTATCCATGAGAAATAAGTAGTTTCTGAGAAAATGTACACAAACTTACGCAATTTAACATGGGCTCCTATGGATGAGCCGGACCCCCTTAATGAGCGCTGCTATTCCAATTGGTATTGTTCGGTGGAATTGAGAAATAAATGTTTGATCCTCTTTTTTTTTTTTTTTTTATCAAAAAAGTCATCGTAGATCTATTTAAGCTTGTAACAATCGTAGAAGAAAAAAGTTGGTAAAATATTATTAGGTATATTTGGGTTCAAAAATTCTACGGATGAAAAAAAAACAGAAAGTAAAATAAAAATTATAAAACACCTTTATAAAAAATTATTTGTACAAAAATAAATACTAAAGAATGAACTTACACAACTTTTCGATAATCAGTAAATTTATTTTAATTTTTGCATCTCCCTTTTTCAAATTCTGTTTCACTTAAAGAAATTATGTTTTATTAGTGTTTTACATCATACATCTTATTTTAACAAGAATTCACGTTTCAGTGAATTACATTTTTTAACTTTTTACGAAAATATCATTTTTATATTTTTTACTGTGAATTTCCTATTTGTAATCATTATTTCCCATTAATTTTCTTTTGCTCATATCCATAACTTTACTTTCATTTTTATACTTGTGGTCATAATTTCACAATCTTTTTCATAATTTTTTTTACAAAGTAACTGACTGGAGGCTTTTGATAGTGTATAGTTCTTTATTTTTTAACATTAATTCAACTACTCTACTACGTTAGTCAATAGAAATTCTGCCTTTATGAAACCAGATACCAGTGTCTTTGTTTTGATTTTTTTGGAGACTGTGTCCACGACTTCATTCACTTCACTTCCCTCTTTTTTCTTTGTCTTTTGCTCTTTCTGCTATTTTTTCTCCATTTCGTTCCTTTCTGGTTATTTTTTTAAAAGCACTATACAATCTTTTATTGAGTTTTCTCTTCTTTGTTTCAATACAAATGCTTTTTGATCCCTTTTATTGCTTTGTAGAAATTTATCGAGTTGGAAATTAAATCTGAGATGTGGGAGGCATATATATATATATTTAAAAAAATTCAAAAAGTATCTATGAATGGAAATAATTCAAACAAACTGGTCTTTTCGTAGTTAAAACTCCGCAAATAAATTATTAATGCTTTTAAAACTGTTCAAGAACGAGCTTATGAATACTGCTTTCAACTGCCTTTAGAATTTTTCAAAATTGTTTGCATACTTTTCCATCATTTGAATCACTTATCAATGTTAAGTACAAAACACATTAAAATTCAAAAGAAAAAATTATAGTAATCAAAGTTAAAAAGTATCGAACCTCCAAGAAGTAGCGCGTTTCTTTGCTATTCAAATCTCTGAAAATATTTGATTTAAAAATTCGTAAAGTAAAGTCAATAATCAAAGCGACCATTGAAAAAAAAATTGCTTAAGTTCAATTTGAAATACAGCGTAAGATTTTTCAGTCGGAAAATTAAACAAAGTTGGCATATTTTGTATTGTTTGTAAATTTTAATAAAACTAATTTCAAGAGCTAAAAAAGTTTTATACACCCAAATTGCTTTCTTTAACAAATGTTTCGACAATTTTTTTTTCTTTCAAGAAATTTCTTAATGCCTTTAAACTTCTTTATTACAAAGAATGTAAGAATGACAGTAAAATAATTTTTGTCGTAGTTCGAATTAATTTTTTGTAGTTTATTTTCTAAAACAAAAACTACATAGAATCATTGCAAATTAGGGAGAAAATATAAAAATTAAATGTCATTAAATATCAAAAAGGTGTATATGTACGAGGGTGAGTCGGAAAATAAGTTTCCCCTGTTGACTGTGGTCAGAGATGTGTGTGAATGAGTCGAATGAGAATGAGAATGTGACATTAAAGATAAGGCATAACTTTATTTTTCCACATAAGTACCAAGTACATTAAGACATTTGTCATACTGCTTGATAAACTCAAAAAGCGTTCCAGGAAAACTCAGGGCTTTGCATACGGAAGAAGCGTTTAATGGTTTGTTTAACTTCAGCATTGCTTTCAAAGCGCCTTCCGGCGAGATTCTTCTTCAAAACCGGAAACAGATGAAAGTTACTTAATGCGAAATCAGGACTGTATGGCGGATGGTGTAGGTGCTCTCAACCAAGAGTTGCAATGTGGTTTTGCATTGCCGTCACCGAGTATGGTCTCGCATTGTCATCTAATAACAGAACATCAGATCTGAGAAACCCAGGCCACTTTTTCCGAATCCATCTGCTTGATCGTGGTCGACTTTTGCCCAATGACTTCTTGCGCGTTCACCTGCTGTTTCGTCATTTTCCCATAGCTGTTTAACGCTTTTTCCGTATGCAAAGCCCTGAAATTTCTTTAGGGGCTTTTTGAAGCTTATCAACTGCATGACAAATGTCTCAATGTACTTGGTACTTATGTGGAAAAATAAAGTTATGTCTCATTCTATGTTTTGACTTTCATACACGACTCTGACCACAGTCGACAAGGAAACTCACCCTCATAAGTTTCCATTTTTTAAATATGTGTATATATAAGTAAACTCTTTGGAAGAGAGATCATTAAAATCTTTTTTTCGGATGACGTACTTTCTATAAAAAGAGGTTTGTTCAATTAATGAAATAAAACGATCTCAAACAGATAAATTCAGATTTAAACGAATCATTTCAATGACATTAAAATGTTGCTAAAGTATTTAAAAAGTTCCGGATAATAATTTCCAAATCATTAAAATTCTTAGAATAGAATTGTATTCTTGACAAAAAGCTGTAAGTTTCCTTTCACAGAATCTTTATTCAAGAGAAAGCAATGCGAAGTAAATATGCTTCTGAACAAAAAAAGCAATTATCGAATTTCTTTAAAGAAATCAAAACACAAAAACTAAATAAAAATCTTTTGTTATATCTTCTCTGCCATAAAAGTAAACTTACACTTCCCTTAAAAATTTGGTTATGGAACTTCACTCACATATTAACGATCATTTAGATATAACGATCATTAACAAATAAAAGCTCAGATGATTATAACATACTCATAACAAGTAACATTAAAAAAAAGTTTTAAGTCATTTCCTACTTAGGTCAACAACAAAAATTTTATTTTTTAGTTACTTTTTATTAAATAATTACAATACAAATATGTATATACATATGACAGAGTCACAATATTAAATGGCAAAATAGAAAGCGGTTTTCCTTGGCCAAAATAATTTTTCATTTTCCTTTCTATAAATGTGTTGGACTATTATTTCTGTTTATCACTATTTATTCAAAATTAAATCTAATTATTCCAATAAAATAGTATAGTAAAAAGAAATCACATTCGTAAAAATTAGGACATCCCAGGTGGGATTCGAACTCACGACTTTTGGATTAGAAGTCCAACTATCTACCCATTGCTTTACAGGGACACGACGAGCGATTTTCCTTTTTATATAAGGTGTTGGACTAATATTTTTGTTTGTTTTTCATTATTCACTAATTAATGAATTAATATTTGAAAAACACTGCATTATATATAACATCAAGTGTCATCCACTAGAAGTCTAAAAAATGTATTTGAACTTGAGTGGATGAATAAAAAGTAGTTTATTCGATTGAAAATCTGAACAAGATATACACTGATGAAATAAATTAAGAGAATTTACATATTTTATCGAATTGCATGAAAAGAACTCAACTGGATGAAAAACCACTGGGCCCCCATATAAAACTAGTTTTTCAAAAAAAAATTAGACGTTAAAAAGAGAAAAATATTACTGTTCCTTTCTGGTAAAACAAAAATTAATGGTTTACATACATTAAACACATGAAAAACTATCTTGTAAAATGTGTCAAAGGAGACGTAGTCGTTTGTTTACATTTGTATCTTTTTTTCGTATTTTAAAGTTATTTTATCAATGAACGTATAAGTGTTATACTTTTTTAGATTCGGAAAAATATGCACTAAAATTTATAATACTAAAATTGAAAAATCGACTTTTTGAATGTGTGTGATGTCCTAGTATCCTTAAAGTTTTCAGTAGTCCTAGTTGTATATGTAACTCCGGAATGCGGAACATACATACATGTTGTGTCCCTATCCTTTGTCAGCTGAGTATTATCTATCACCAAGTAAAGTGCTAGGTTGAAATCAGTTTTATCATTCACTTCCAATTAAAATCCGTAATTATATTTTGGTTACATCAGCAATAATTTGACGTTGACCTTATAAATTTTTTCTCTTTCTCTTCCTATTCGTAATTTCTATTATCTCTAATTTTTATTATGTCTCCTTCTTAGTAACTATGCGAAATTTTATAAATTTTATTTGGGTATTCTTAGATTTTTGTTAGCTCTTGGTCTTATTTTTTTCGGTTCTACATTTTTGTATACATTGATCTCTCCGGAACCTTTTTGTTCTATAAGTTTTAAACCCATGGGTTCTTAAATTTTTAGTTTTTAGATTCGATCCCAAGAGAGTCTGTGAATAATGTAACGGACTCTGGGGAGCTCTAAATCATGCAACCCATCTTGCAGTTCAAAGTTTGGGCTTAGTTTTTATAGTTCTTTTTCTTTTTTTTACTAGAAATTCTCCTTTGGCTGAGGTGGGTTCTTCAAACGAAGTATCGGTTATACAGTTGTAAAACTTATTGGTATACTGGATTCCCCTAGGAAATTCAATGCCGATCACGAATTCTCGATCATGACCAATGGATGATGGATTTCTATACATAAATAATGCCACATATTTTCAGTATTAAGAAATAGAAATCCAAATAATTAAGGTATCCGACTACCCTAAAATTGTGAATTTTGTCAAAAATTGACAAATTTTTTTATGATTTTATTTTTTAAAGGTCATCTTATTAGCTTTATAAAAATATCAAGTTTATTATTTTCCGTTCATTAGAACAAAAACTACTAGTGTTTTAGTAAAAGCAGATGCCATTACTTTAAAAGCAACATGTTATACTTTAAAACGCGTTTTACTCAAAATGTGTTTTTTTAAAGGCTCAAAAAGGGACAGCGATTGCTAAAAAAGTTTTAAAAATAATTAACTGAAAGTTTATGTGTATGTTCTGAATACTAGTAGTAGTATTTTAATCTTCAGATTTATCAATCACTACAAAATTTACAGCTCTTTATGTTAATATAACCACTGTTTTTTTAAGCAATTTCATATAACTAGGATAAAGTGCTTTAGTTTTTGTCAAAATTAAAATATCTCTGATATTGAAAGTCATTTCAAAAATGAATAACATAGCAACACATCATAATTCAAAAATTGGTCTTAAACTTCTGGTACAGAATGGGCCCCGTTTATGTTATTTTTTGTAAATTTTTACCAATTTTTTTTCCATGTTAATAATAATAATTTCTTTTTATCTTCGTAATTTTAGAATATTTTTCTTAAAATGTACTAGGCAAATCTAAAAACCACAAAAAAAAATCCCCATATTTCCATTTTTAAAAAAAAAAGTTCTCGCAAGTAGTCGGATACCTTAAGTGAATGTCATTAATTGAAAGGAATAAAATGCGTAAGATTAGCCAGCCATTAAATTTAGCAAAATTATCAATATATCTGAAATGAAATCATTGAATTTTGAAAAATCTGAAAAAGAAAGTTTCCAATAAACAATTACACATTTTACAATGGTAATTCATAGAAATAAGTTTTGTATAAAAGGTTTTAAAACATAACAAATCTTTATTATATGCTTAACTCTATGATATTCCATTAATCATAAGAGATTCTAATGAATTGATCTCTACGATCAGTAATTTTTAAGGATTATGTAAGAAATATATAAATAAGTAAAATATAAAAGTCACATTATTTAAATAAAATTTTGGTTTAATGTAATTTATGATTAAGGAGGAATTTTACAACTTAATATGTAAAATATATACTTTTATTATCTATTATAGATAAACCTATTATAGCAATTTTCATGTATTCATAGTTGCTCAAATGGTTTTTTAATTACAATCTTTTTTTTAATTATTTATCCTTTTTTAATATTTTAGAAATATTTATAATTTTAACTCATTAAATTGTATTAAATTTTTAAAAAATTCCAAATATTAAGAATTTTAAAAAATATTATAAATTCCAAAAGAGTAAATTTCATGGAGTACATGTTAATGATATTTTCCATTTCTTAGAATAAATCATAAAACTTTGAAAAGAACTAACACAAACAGCAGTAACATTGAACTCAAAGCAAATGGGAATGAAACTAAAAATTAAAATGATTTTCTTGAAGTACTGCAAAGCGACCTTGACACATTGATTTATTAAATGGAAACTACACTGTTTCTAATACTTTATTTACGAAAAATATTGCTATGCTCTTATGCATTTTTAAAGAATAATTTTGATTCATTTGACTTGTTTGAAAATTAATATTTTTCCTATCTTTTCCAGTAAGAAATGTACATATACGGTTGGACCTTCCTTTTACAAACCTCTATTTTGTGAATTTCTAAATATTGATAACTTTTCCCTAGAGGCTAAAACTTAATGCATATTGAAAAAAATGAATCGCTATTTTACGAATTTTCCACATAACGAACTTTTTTCCGGACTTAGCTTATACGGTAATTCATTCATACGCATATTACCCTTGTAGAGCTATATGGTAATTCATCAATTCTGTCACCAAATGTTCATGTTATCACTGTAGGTATCACGTGAAAATAAATTGTTGTAACTGATTTAAAAAATTTTCATAATCAATGTGTACTTGGAAATATAAGGAACAGTCATAAATCAAAATTCTTAATCTATTTAAGTGACGAGTAAGTTAGGCAAATAAAAAATAAGTCAAAGTTAAATTAATTCCAGAAAATATAATCATGTAACAAACAATTAACACACATTTTTGCTCATTTTTATAATTAATTTTATGTAAATCTTTTGTAAAATAAAAATAATTTTTTTTAATTTATTTGAATTCTAGCTGGATACCCGTTCTTTGCACGGGAGAATTGAAAAATTAAACAATACAGATTGAAGGATAAAGAAGTTTTTTAATGAGTTAATTTTGCGTGAATTGCAAATTAAGCAAAAAAAATGCTTTTTGCATATCTCAGCTAAGCAAAAAAATCATATTTGTTCAATTTAAAGTCTGAAGGTCTAATAGCTGATAAAAAGGATTTTTTTTTTATTTATAACACCCCGTAACTCTCTTGTGGGTTGATTTTTGAAAACACCTTCTTAAGCTAATCTCTGCTCAGCAAAAGTAACACATTGTTACAAATTTTGTTTAATGAACGCTTAAAATAGTGTACATAATTTATATCTGGATGTGTAATACGTTAATATTATTTTCTGTTGTATTTATTTTATGTTAAAATTGTAATATTCGCAAGCAACAACGTTCCTTACATTATACTGGCGATTCAATGGAAATATTACAAAATGTTGGTGATAGAGCCAAGTTGGCATCATTTTTGGCAACCACGTTGGCAACTTAGGCATTGATTGAACGGTGTAAAAGTTGCTGTCCTGTAGTGCTACCTGGAGGGGAGTTGCAACAAAGGGATAGCATAAAAACCTTCTCCACAAAAAATTGCATATACATGCTAATTTTCATAGTGATCGGTTCAACGGTGTTGGAGTGAAGCGATTTCATATATACAAACATCCATTTATATATATATATATATATGATATTATTGCAGTTTTTTTTTCTATCATAAATAGCATCAGTTTTTTAATCCTGTCTGGAAAAACATATGCAGGAGAACAAACATTTGAAGGCCATTTTCTGCTATCTAGGAGTGGGTTCGAGAAATCGGTATTGGAAGAAACCAAAGAATTTAATATTTTTCTCATCACTAGCGAAGGATGCAAAAATTTTTTAATCCTACTTAGCTATCTTAAAGATATTCGTTATTTTATACATGTTCTCAAGAGAACCAAAACATCATACACAGTTAAAAAATCGTTTTTTTAATTTTATTATTAAAAATAGGGCATATTTTTCCGAATATAAAAATGTATAACACTTATATGTCCATTGATAAAATAACCTTATAAAATATGAAAAATGTAATTGATAAACATGGAAGCAAACGCTTACAAATGTTTAGTTTCACTTTTTCTCCTAAGCATAATTTTTTGCTTTAAGTATACTTTTATAAAATCTGTTGCACTACTGTTTCTAAATTTTTTTATCCTTCTATAGAGGATACCTGTGCATAAAGTGAACCTATTTTTTTTTCTTCGAAGTAATATGCAGTTTTTAAAAAGTAATTTTATGTGTATAAAAGGAGGGGGGATAGTTATTTTCAAAACTACAAAGTTTTATTATTTTTTTAAAGAAACTCTATCTTAATATTTTATTAAAAAATAGGTTCTTTATATTTTGTGAATTGTTTTATTGATGCGTTAAAAATGTTTTACATATTTAAGATACTTTTTTAAAAAAAAATGGTACCTAAATATAAGCATGTACAAGGGGTGATCAAATGAAAAGGTACGAAACGACATGGTGGGTACAAATATAGACTTTATTCAAAATATACACCATAGGCCTGAGCACAACGATCCCACTGATGAACAAGCCGCAGGATTCCTTGTTCCCAGAATTCCTGTGGCTGTGACGAGACCCAGTCCTTTACAGTGTCCTTGAGTACGTCGTCCGAGTTGAAGCGCTTTCCTTTCAGGTGTTTCTTCAGTGGACCAAACACATGGAAATCGTAGGGTGACATGTCCGGACTGTAGGACGGATGGTCCACCGTCTCCCATTGGAACTTGTCCAGTTCCATTTGTGTGACTCTGGAGACGTGTGGACGCGCGTTATCATGGAGCAGAACCACACCCTCCATGAGCAGCCCCGGTCTTTTGTTCTTGATGGACCTGCGTAGGCGTCGGAGTGTCTCACAGTACACATCGGAGTTAATGCTTTTTCTGTGCTCGAGTAATTCTGTGCTCGCATCATTTGGACGCCGCTTTTTATAAGAGCCTTTGCTCTCTCTTGCGCATGCGGGCACCCGCGCATGATCCGATCCCAGTCAGAGTCTCCAATGGCATCCCGAGATGTCTCGCTACATTCTCCTTGGCGGAATATGCAAATATTTAACTGTTTCATTTTTATGTCGTTTCGTACCTTTTCATTTGATCACCCCTTGTACAAACATAATAATTATACCCACAAATTTAATATTAAATGATGCATTTATTATCAAACAATTCAAAATACATTAAAAAAATAAATCACTTTCATTTTAAGTTAGTTTGTAGTTAGTCTCATCAGAAGACTTAATCTGCATGCTATCCGTACCAATCTTGAATATATTGGTATATAATTACTAACTGTTATATTGCAATGGATTCTAAGTGATCGTCTGTGAAACGGGAATGATACGTTGTTTTAATTATATCCATCATTAAAAATGTAGATTCACACAGGTAGGTAGAGAGAAAGAATGATTTAAATAATTGCAGCTTTTTAAAATTACGATATTTTACTTCGTCATTAGATTTCAAGAGTTATTCTTTTAAAATTGCGTCCTTCTGAAGGGAAAAAATTGTGTTTCAAGAGAGATAGAGAGAGACTATTTAACATATTTCTCATTCCAATATTTTGCTTTGCAGAGCTTGTCTGTAGTGTGTAAGCAATCATGACTCCTTAGACACCGTACCTCTAGAAACCTCTAAAAACAGGGATGTTTCGATCACACATGCTTCAGTTAGACGGGCTTCCAAAATTTGATCTCTTCGAAAATCTGAGAGATCCAACATTTTAGATTTTGAAGGAAAAAAAATCCAAGTCTTAAAGAACTCCAATAAAGCTATATAACGAATATGACCGGAATATATACATTTCTATTTATAAAAAAATCTGGTAGCTATGCTTACGAAGTGCATTCAAAAATATCACTTTTATTCTCGGGTGTTTCCAGTATTTTGATAACCACCTGTGTTTCTTTAAGTATGCATGTTTAAGATCTTTTGTAAAGGCGGTCACCCCAAAATGCTTTGGCGGTACACCGGTCGACGCGGTCGACTTAATGCCCACACCGGTATTAGAGAGTAAGTGGTGCGTTTAAGCGCAAACAACGCCAGGAAAGAGAAGATAGTAAATAAAAATTAAAGCTTTGTATTTTTAAAATATTCATATATATTTTGTTTTTTTTACTTGATAAAATCCAATCAAAAATAGGGCCCTCATTTTTTTTTTTTTTTTTTTTTTGCGCTAGCTACGCCCTGGTCTACTGCAGAAGTCGCCACCTCTTTAGGAAGTGTGCCATTTTTACATAAAAAGTAATTATGCATGCCACTTTCAAATTTTCAAAAAAAAAAAATGAAAAGGCGAAAAACTGTTACTTATAAGTTTATGTAATTTTTACGTAAAGGGCTCCTTTTTAATGTAAGTATAAGTAATGGAAATTCAAAAATAATACAATAAATGAGACAAAGCACAAACTTAAATTTTACTGTTAATCAGTTCAGTTATTATTAAAATATTTTGATTTTGTTATGCTCATAATGTAAAAAAAATTTGTTTACAAAAGTATGTTAACTCACATCTATAATAATATCTGACAGGCAAATCGTGTAAATTTGAAAAACGCTTGTTAGTATAAATTTCCAAAATTTAGTATAATGCTTTAAAAAATTTCAGTTAGTATGGTGCTATAGACAATAATTTCGATTTGAATTTCAGGTTGGTAATAATGAACGTTTTGCAGAGACATTAAAAAAGGATTTGTGAAAAGATTTGCTTTTCTTTATGATCTTTAAAATCATCAAACCTAGCTCTGAAACAATCCTACAGAAATGAATATTAAATTTTTAAATTCATCACTGCTCGGAGCACTTTTAACTTTAGTAGATTGTTCTTGGATTAATATGAAATGTGTTAGTTTTTTTCTCAAAATCTTGACAAAAAAAAAGCAAAAATTTGTCCACAAAAAAAGTATATGACCAGCAAGGAAGAAAAAAACAAAATTTTCTCTGTAATCTTACATTTAAATTTATTTAATATCCCATAATATCGGTAAGAAAAGCCGAATCCCATAGCCAATCTTTATTTTATAATAGCAAGTACTCACTGGGTGGGTAGTTCAATGCTTTTTTACAGATATTTTAAAATACGCTCCCTCAAATTCCGAATTCTCGCATGTGAAAAACGATATGGAAAGCCAGCTCGCTCAACAATGCAGGTGCACTCTCTACACAATAAATTTCTGTTTCTGTTGCAATTAATTTAAGTGTATTTAAAATAAATCTTGAGAGGGGTTTTTTTTTGTTGTCTGAGACAACCATACTTCTATATAATTGTAAAATAATGTTACTTATTATTATCTTTTCAAATTTTTTATTAAGTCTTCGCGTGCCACTGAAATAACTCCGCCGTGCTGCAAAGTGGCAAGTGTGGCGTGGGTTGGCCACCTCTTTCATAGTGGGTCCCTTACGTTAAGTGAATTTTCCTCCCTTAAAAAGATTGATCTCAATCAACTTGGAAGTACTCCTCCTGGTCCTCTTTGGTACTGGAAGAAATCCAGGGTGTTCATTCAGGCTTATGCCTAGGACAGGGATGGTAAACCAATGGCACGCGTGCCATTGATAGCAAGCAACACAATATTTTGGGTGCGCCATCTATGAAAACGGTTTGCATTTTAATTCAAAATAACAAGGTTCAATATGAAGTATTACAAACAAACGCGAGTGATTGGTCGCAGTTTTTAGCGAGATTTTCTCAGTTCAAAAAACTATCGGAAACGCTCAAGTTTTTTAATGTACCCTGATGTGATTTCTTTTAATAAACTGAACCTGCCCCAATTCGATTGGTTGGAAATAGAAAATTCGAAATGGAACTAATTGATTCCCAGTCTAGTTTAATATGGATTCAAAAATTCGCTGAAAAAAAGGAGAACGTAGGAATTGATTGAAACAGAAGAATTAACATGCAATATAAGTAAAAATGCTAATAATGAAATTTTGGAGACATGGAATTCGATTCCAGACACATTTAACTGTTTGAAGAAGCTGGGCTAATATATGTATTTTAATTATATTTTCATCTACCACACCTGCGAGTCATTATTTTTAGAGATGAAGAGAATCCAACACTCGCTAGAAACCTTTTGGCAGAATGACTCCTATTCAGCATGCATTTTGCTAAAAGTAACATCTCACAATCCTAATATGTTTTCATCTAATCTGCAACAGCAGAAATCCCACTAATGTTACTTTAATTTGAATTACACGTATAACTAAAACATGTACTATTATAAAGAACAAAACGTATTTTTTCGAAATAATTTGAGTTGTTAGTTTTATTATTTTCCCAATCATCACAAGTCAAAACTATTTGACCGCACGTCTGTACTTCATTAAACATTTCTTTAGAAAAAAATGGCACGCTGATCCATAAAGATTCGCAACACCTGGTCTAGGAAGAACCAGACTGCCTTCTCACGCTTTATGAGCAGTCATATAAAAGCACTCACTTTTCATCAGGGTCAGAAGATATTTCTGGAGTTCCTGGTGGTATTTCTATCTCATCTCCCCTGACCTCATCTTGCATTGTTTGGAATTTAAAAAGGATGAGTTCTTCTGTTTTTAGAGACAATTTTGGATTCATGAAGATTGTCTAACATTCAAGGACAATCTGGAATTAGCAACAGCAACAACATAAAAATCATTAAAAAAAGGTTTGCTGATTGCTAGTTAAATAATTTTAATTTAAGGTATCCGAATTACTTTTTTTTAAAAAAAATGGAGATATGGAGGCTTTTTTGCTATATTTTTAGATTTTTTTTTTAGTAAATTTTAAGAAAAATATGCTAAAATTAAGAAGAGAAAAAGAAATTATTTTTACTAAAAATGGCTAAAAACATACAAAGAATAACATAAATAGCATACCATTTCGTACCAAAAGTTTTATGAACAAATTCTAAATTTTTCAATTCTGATGAGTTGCTGCATGTTCATTTTTTTAAATGACCTTTCAGGATAAGAGATATATTTACATTTTTACAAAAACTAGAGCACTTTATCTTAATTATCATATGAAATTGCTTAGTAAAATAGTGATTATATTAACATAAGGGACTGTAAATATTGAACAGTGATTGATAAATCTGAAGATTAAAACACTTCTATTATACAGAACATACACAAAAAATTTCAACTAATTTTTTTCAAAACTTTTTTTAGCAATCGCTATCCCCGTTTGAAAATTTTCAACAAAAAAAAACAAAAAAAAAACACACACACACATTTTGAGTAAACCGCGTTTTAAAGTATGACATCGTGCTTAAAGTAATGGCATCAGCTTTTACTAAAACACTTGCAGTTTTTGTTTTAGTGAATGGAAAATCATAAGCTTGGTATTTTTTATAAAGCTAATAAGATGACCTATAATATAAAGTCATAAAAAATTTGTCAATTTTTTGGCAAAATTCACAGTTTTAGAGTAGTCGGGTACCAAGTACCCCAAATTGGTACTAAAATAACTACAGATAGGAAACAGGAATTTTAATAGATTTACGGAAGAGCCTGTGAGTTTCCCTCTCTCTCCTACCATTTTTACATGTTTCCTAATGTTATAGAATAATTATCTTAATTAACAAGCATTAACAAATTAATTACTTTCACACAACCGATACTTTAATTAAAGGCTTTAAATAAAACGACGAAAGTTAACGAAGTTCTATTACAATAAAACGTGCGATTTTTTTTCTCTCTGTATCAATTAATACTGAGCAACACGAATTTTATATGTTAATACTTAAAAGGCTCAAAAAAAAAGAATCTTAAACGAACACTCTAAGCAAGAATCAAAAATTGTGCGAAAGCAAACTTTAAAATTAGATTTAAAAACTTTTTAAAGAGCTTTAAAATGAAGGAACATGCTGTATTCTTAGTAATTACAAAATTTTAGTTTATAGTGTAATATGCAAATAGTGCACAGTTGAATACATGTATTTTTCTCGGGATCTAATAGTAAAAGGCTTTGGATATTTTGAAATGCAAATGAGAATAATTCAAATGTTCTCAATTGAAATTTGATTTTTAGAATCCTGCATAAATTGAATATACATAAAACGATATTTATCTAAATTTCACAATTATAGAAAACAAACAAATAAGCATATTATTTCCACCCTTTCTGCACTTGAAGCAATTAAATTTATCTTATTATCTTTTCAGTAATGAGATACAAAAAAGAAATCATATATGATATAATACATGCAACTGTTCATGAGAATTTAAACACTATGCAAATCTCTTTAGTGCTTGTCGAAGCAATCGATCTTAAAAATCAACAATACCAAAGTATTCTTAAGGTATATTACTAGTTAAATAATACAGCAAGAAAAACAGTGCTGTGATTGAATTCGTCATTAAATTCAAATGTGAAACTGCATACTTGTTTCTTTCACCAAGTTACACTCTAATATTTAAAAAAAAAATGCAAATTCTTAGCATTTTCGCTTCAGAAATGCATTGTAAATACAAGTAATCGAGTTATGAGATTGTTTCGGTAAATACTAAAACTCTCGAAATCGTTTAAATTAAGCGTTATTTTTTTGTGGTAGTACGTTGTTTTTATGTTATATATACACAAGTGTAATAATTATTTAGACAGTAATAAGCTTAAGTTTGCAGATCAAAACACGAAATTTGTTTTTTTTTTCACCATCAGTTTCCTTAAATAGTTGCATTTTCTACAAAATATTATTTTTGTTTGCTCCGAAATATACACAAACAGGAGCGCAGAAGATTAATAATAGCACAAATAAAGCGAGCTATGATTATTTATCCATGTTTTAGTGTTTTTATGAAATTAATATATCAAACTGATGGTGGTATTTAAAAGTTAAACATTACAGAATCTTGGCAATTACTTTTAAGAGAAAGGAAGATATATTGATTCACGTGCGCGCCCGAAACAGGCTTCGAATGGATGTTATTTTAATTTTTGTGAAAGATAAAACTTAAAACATTTCTTAAGCACTGCCGTTCATCTGTTAAAAGCGACTGGATATTTATAATTGATTATTTTTTTTTTATCACGAGTTTGAACAAGAGTTGATGGATGAATACACTTTTAAAACTGAGTGACTACTCCATATTAAAGCGAAAGAGGAAAATGGGAAAGTGTGATTTCAACGCCTTTTTAGAATTGTTTTAGAAAATTCTGTTCTATTCTCATTGCATTAATCTAACAAAATACATCTTGTTATCTTAAATCAAGCTGAGATGCCAATAATAAATTTAAATTAAACGAGAATATTACAATTTTTAGTTTTGAAAATAGTTTCTTTTCATTGGTAAAGCTAAGCTGAGTGATATTTTAAAAGTCATATATTTTGCTTAGGTTGAAAATATTTTTAACATTTAAATTTACAAAGATCAATTCGTTTGCATTTTTTTTTTTTTTTTGAAATTCAAGTATACATTGAGTGGCCAAATTATTCAGACCACTTGAGACTTATGCGGATTCCGGCCATAACGTTGTTGCCGCTAGAGGGCGAAATATTTATTAAAATGGAATGCATCAATAGAAATGGGGGAATAAACGTGATTTAACTCAGTTTGAACGGGGTATGATTGCAAGTGGTTGAAGCGTCGGAATCGGTATTAGCAAAATGGCTGCTCTTGTGAAGCGTTCGAGAGCAGCAATTATAAATGTTTATAGAGAGTGATGTACTAAGCAGAAAACTGGATCTCAACTTCAAGCTTGTGGTTGTCACAGCTACTTAATGCTCCCTCGGAAAGGATGAGTAGCGAAAGTTGTCCAATCCAAAAGAAGAACAATCATATTTTAAATTGCTAGGAATATTAACCAAAGAACTATGAACGTCTGAGCGAACTATTCACCATATAGGCTATAGTAATCGATGACCAGTTCAAAAGCCTCTACTGTCAGTCTTGAACAAGAGCAGTAATCTCCAGTTTGCAAACATCACAAGTGTTGGGCCATAGATGACTGGTAAATTGCCATGTGATTCGATAAATTGCATTTTGAATTACACCATGTAGATGGCATGATGCGAACGTGCAGAAAACAGAGTGGAAGCATGAATCCGACATGCAAATCTTTAAGCTCTCAGAGGAAATATTATGGTTTGGGGAAGTTTCCTTAGAATTGCATGGGTCACATTTAATTCATGTGGAAAAAAGTCTGATTACCCTGTAAAAAGAAGGATGTATCAAGTACATCATGTTATGTTAATGATATATCAAGCCGGGGATGGGTACTTTCAACAGAATAATGGTCATTCCATACAGCTGGTATTGTACACAGATGTTTCAAAGAGTATGAAATAAACTTTAGCTTCTTTAGTTGACCTTCAAAATTGCCAGATCTGAATCTAATTAAGATATTAGGGAATGAGATCGAGCGGGGCATCTGCAAGCTGGTTCCAATATCATATCAGAAGGCATTTTAAAATGCAATTCGCAGGATATGATCTCACAAATACATTTTACCACCCTGCTATAACTCATAGAGGTCATGCCAAGAAGAATCCACACAGTATTAAGGAAAAAGGCGGTCCAGTATTATATTGAAGAAGTAGTTATAATAATTTGGCGACTCATATAAATTTCCTTTCGAGGATTTTAATTAATTCATAATGCTCTTGAGCCCTCCAAGACTTCATGTGATATGTAATTTTGAGTTTAAACATCTTCAGGAAAATAAGATTTTAATTACAACTTTACCTCCTAAAAATGCTACGTTTGCATTTTTAAAACAAGATGATGCAATATTGGATCATCCACGGGAGTTTAAAAGCTTACGATTGAAGAAGCTAGAAAAGTGGAGATTTTTGGAGCGAACAAAAATGCTTTTGTGTCATGCCCTGCATGTTTGCGTGTGGTTGTCCATGTATATTTGTTTTGCCTTGATTCCTGAGTTCGCTTTATTATGTAGAATAAATTGTGCATTGAAATATCAGGAAGTCATATCCTTACAACGGCTGCAACAAATTAAAAGATTCTTCCAATGAAATGTTTCAAATCACACATGCACACGCACACATTTATTTTTCTATGAATCGTTAGAGTTCTAATATCTTTTCTGTTAAATATTTTCTAAGTTTATCATGTGTCATAGACCTCTTGGGAAGGGGGAGGAGTTCTGTGCTTTTACATTCACATTTACCTTTTTTTTTAAAGAAAAAAATACTTAATTCATTTCTAAAACTGATTTTCAAAAAGAAATACACATCAGGAAATTCAGATCTCGAAGCTGATAAACAAACATTGCATTCATTACCGTGTCCATAAATAAGGGATTATCAGATAAAAGACGCGACAAACATTGTCCACAAACGTCTCGAATTCTTGCTCGATTTCATGTGGGCCGTTCAGTATATGCAAGATTTACCACCAAAAATTATCACCGACCGAAGGGCGTTGCGGAGTTGTCAGTGTCTGGACCTGAGCAACACCTGTAGATTCTACTTACAGGGTATGATACGCATCAAGTCACACCCTAATGTCTGTAATTATTCTTCCATTTTATGAAGAAGATCCATGTATAGAAATGATGGGTTTAACAGGCAGAATTACGCTTTATCAAGATTTAATGTCATCATCAACCGATTTTACCAATTCTGCAAAAGGGATTGGTTTTTGTAATGAATGGGACGTTATCGCTTTCAATCATAATGAATAAAATACCAACCATTTATAGGGCCTTAGATGGGTACTGCTTAGTTTAATTAATATAAACTAGTCATAAGTTTATTTTTGTTTTGTTTTTGATTTGTCGCAGCAAAATGCATAGTAGCTATTTACATTCCTAAACTCTAATGTCAAGACATAAGATTATGCTGTTTACATGCTATTCAATATTTATTTATTGATAATGAAGTTCCATATTTATTCTATGATTATGAATTTGTTCTGTTGATCTATTCGCTTGGAATTATACAAATTGGCTTTTTATGCTTATAGGTAATAAATATACTTTTGTTGAAACAAAGTTACATGCCAAGAAACAAGAAATAAATTTGTGTACTATTTCAAATCAATATTTAATTTTTATAAGTCATTTTTCTCTAAATAAGAGGGGGGACCTATCAAACTGCTAGAATGCATGAATTTATACGTAGTCTTGTTAGTAAGAAGCTTATGATACATTAAAAAAATACACATGATTGATTATGGGAAAATTTAATATCCATGCATAAAAATTCGATATATTTTTTTTTATTAATAATTACTAGGCGGGTACACCCTGTCCACTAAATGGCACTCTACAAATTATACAACTGTTTATACTCATTGTTCTAATTATGAAATTGTTATTTACATGCATTTATACAGTAGAATGTCGCTTATCCGAATCAATTGGGACCGGACACCGTTCGGATACGCGATTGTTCGGATAACTGAAAACCGAATGCGATCCATGCAATATATGAAATCAGACATCATACGAATACTGAAAATCATCACATGCGGGAAACGTGCTTGAAGAAAAAGCCAAATAGGTGCAAAATGTCGCACAACCTTTATTGTGGAAAATAATCACTTTATTTTTCGCTGTACCATTGTACACCTTCGTTTTTTCAATGCAAGGTCTCTGATTATCTTGAGAAGCAACATTTGAGTAGGACAGTACTCTTGATTGTTGTTCGCACCACTCCATAGCTGTCTTAAACGCAGAAAACGCATCATCATTTGATGGATTTTTGCTACTTTCGTTGTTGTTGTAGTCCTCATCTTCATCCGTTTCATCGTCGACAGGGTCGAATTTTTCTTGCACAGAAGTCACAATCTCGACATCATTTAGCATTTGAAATCCAGTCTTCTGCATTGCATGCCATCCAGGTTTCTACATCTACAAAACTCAACAAAGGAGCAAGTATACACCCCTTTATTTGGAAACAAACTGACCGAATATTCCGTGCAGATGTTTACCAAATCACACAACTGAAATTCCCCAAATATCCCTCATGTTAGATTTTCCCTTCACTTTTGGCCTCACACGAAACAACTACTTAGTGTTGCACTGTTCGAAAACGCATCCGGACTTTGGTTCGGGTATTTGACGCTCCGGATAATAAACGTTCGCATAAACGACGTTCTACTGTAGTTCCATTTATTTGTTCTTTTTTCCCGCAAAATTCGTTCTTGCAGAGCTCTAAAGTACTATCGCAACCGTATTGGAGATATTATATAAAACGAAGCACATATTTGCCAATTCATCGCGTTCGACACAAGCAAAATCGAAATTGCCAACTTGAGAGTTATCTTGAACGTTGGCATTGTTGCGATAGTACATCACGAAATTACAGCAACACGAAAACTTTTGTTTACACATAGAGAGAAAGAGTTGTGTGTTTTGACAGAAAAAAAACAATTGTTGGTTCTGTACTAAAAGGAATGATAGCTTGGACGAGATCCCCAAAAGGACATTCCCAGTATGGAACACACAAGAATTTTTCAGGGGGGGAGGGGGACCAGGGTCGAAAGGCTACTGTTCTAGTATCATGCTCCAATACTAACATGCTTAAATATTTGTAACTTTTTTATAACAAATACTTAATTAAATTTTATGTACTATATACATAGGATTATAATCAATGGAGAAAAAAAAATCAAGGGTTTTAGGATAGGGGGTGTCCGGACCCGAGGACCCCCCCCCCCCGCCCCTCCTTGTGTGCACCAATGGTCATTCCATATGGTCCATATCACGATCTCAAAGCCAGCTTTGTTACAGTTGAGATATTTTTTCCGATTACGTTAATCATCCTGACAATAAGTGGGGTTGACGTACATAATATCTATGCTTCAAAAAATTTGAAATCATTCAAAAAGTCGAATTCAGATTTCTTAGCATATCACTCACATACGTCCTGTGATCCAAAGAAATCTTGATCCAGATCATAAACGGACAGTTTTACATTTAATTTTCAAAGCATGCTTGTTGATTAGACGGATAAAATTTTGCATTTTTAATACAAAATCTCTATAACTTTTTTTGCTTTAGAGATTATCTAAGCATATTTTATATTTGTTTTCATAAAACAACAAAATGTGTAAATCATGAAAAAGAAATTTTAAGAAAAAGAAATATTTAAAAAAAATTAAGTATTTATATTGTTGGGGGAGTCCATCTTTAATAGTTACTTTATATGGAGTCTTTTAATATGTTAAAAATAACTAACGCCTCATGAACAGAACACAGAAGTACTGAAATACTTAAAAAGTATGGCCTATCCAAGAGGTGGGCAGGTTTGTATCTGTAGCATGCCAAAACAATCTACAAATATGATTCAGAGAGCCACACTGTAGGAAATGTTTGAAACAATTCGTTTCTCATGCTAATGCAACTAGAGTTAAGGAATAGATGTTAATAGAATATAAATTTAGTATTTTATTATATAAATTTGCACCAAATATATTTACTAACATAAAAAATACAACGTAAAATATGCCCAAATATTGCTTCAACATAAGTAAAAAATTAAAATTGTACATATATCATGTATGTCTTTAAAACAGATTTATTAAAATAAAAAATAAATATAACTCTATTTTCCTTTTTAATAAACAGTTGCAACGCTTAATACGAAACTCAGGGGACTGAAATATTTTTTCGCGTCAAAAGAGTTTCATGTTAAAAATATAGCAAAAAAAAAAAAAAAGTTATACTTAACGAAATTAAATTTAGTAGAGTACATTTTATTTGCATAGATATATCTACATGCGTGTATTTAATAAAAAACTGTGAAACGAAAACAATTACAAGAATTTAATGAAATTAAATACAAAATATTCAAGTTTTTTGAGAAATAATACATTTATTGAGTTTTTGGAAAATAAATTGATATTTTTCTTTTATTGATTTTTCTCTTTCTTAATATCAAAGTGCCAACAAATTGTTCGATGTTGTCCGTTTTGTTGTTCATTTCACCTTTAGAATGTACGTCTAAATAACTGCGCATACTTTTCATGATGTTTTTATTTCGAATGACGTGGGAACCGGAGCTACATTATTCATTTAATTTTCGACGTTGGAATCTTCCTCAAGGATATTTTTTGAGCTTTGAAAAAACTCCAAAATGTGTGTGTCTCTTTGTCTAACATAATTGGGGCTGTACACACATTATAACCATCAACTGCAGCGAATTCTTTCGATGATACAGTAGGACGGTCCAATAATACAGAAAAATAATGTGAAACCTCCTCTTTTTCATTTCACACCTTTCTTAAATCTCTGGTGTTTTCCGTATTTGTTCACTCCCAGAAAAAAAATCGTTTCGTGTTAAGAGAAAAAATGCATTAAAATGCGTAGTAGTTCATCTGGATAGTTATATTATTTCGTGTGAACCGATATTTCATCTTCAGCGTTTTCGCGTTAAACGAATTTCACTTTAGTTAAATGAAAAAATTAATATTTTTAATGCAAATTTTGTCCCTGCATCACTATACTTCATACCGCAATATCAGAGATATAATTTGTGACTTTCATTTTGACACGATTATGTACATTCAGTCATTTTACAGCTTCTTAACGGACTTCTCATTTGACTATTTTTCCTTTGAGAAAAGATTGTTCACATAAGTAAGTAAAATTAAAAGCGGAAAACAGAGTATATACGCATGAAATTTTCATTAAATAATAAAATCTCTCCGGCAATGATATTTAATAATTAACAAAATAGCTGTAAATTTATCTTTAGAGTTATCTTTCAGATTTTTTCGTAAATCTATAAATGTTGCTTTCCATTGATCTGAACTTGTTATTCCAATAAGCTTCATTATACAAAATTATCAACTACGGTCTACTCAAAAATAGACTAAATTGATCAGTAATGTAGAGTGCCACTGAGAATCGTACCGTGTGCCAAGTAGAACACACGTGCCATAGTTTGCAAACGGCCGATCTAACCTTTGTGCCAGTGGCTGTTATAGCCAAGTAGCCATGGTGCGAGCTCATAGGTGGCGTAGCTATGATTGGAGTCTTGATTCCTCTAAAGGTTCTCCCTGTGTGGCAGGGTTATTTCACATTCACCGTTGGGGCTAATGTCTTCGTGCTGGAGTGATGTGGAAGTTTGGGGAGTAAAATACCAGCTCAGAGTCTTTCCATTACTTTCCGTGGATCAAAATTATGGAATCCGTCTCTAACATACCTTTTGCTTCTACGTGTGAATTAATAAAAACTATGAACCAATTAAGGTATCCGACTACTTAACCTTTTTTAAAAAAATATGGAGATATGGGGATTTTTTCGTTGTTTTTAGACTAATTTAGTACAATTTAAGAAAAATATGGTAAAATTAAGAAGAGAAAAAGAAATTGTTATTACTAAAATGCAAACAAATGGGTAAAAATTTACAAAAATAACATAAACGTGGCCCATTTTGCACCAAAAGTTTATGAACAAATTTTCAATTCTGATGGGTTGCTATGTTATTCATTCTTAAAATGACCTTCAGGATACGGGTATTTTAATTTTTACAAAAACTAGAGCACTTTATCTTAGTTATTATACGAAATTGCTTAAAATAACAGTGATTGTACTCACATAAAGAACTGCACATTTTGCAATAAAACAGTGATTAATAAATCTGAAAGTTAAAATACTTCTACTATGATACAGAACATACACAAAAAATTTAAGTTTATTATTTTCAAAACTTTTTTAGCAATCTTTGTCCCCGTTTAAGTATTTAAAAACACACACACATTTTGAGTAAAACGCGTTTTAAAGTATGACATATCTTGCTTAAAGTAATGGCATCTACTTTTATTAAAACACCTGTAGTTTTTGTTCTAGTGAACAGAAAATAATAAACTTGGCATTTTTATAAAGCTAATAAGATGGTTTATAAAATAGCCATAAAAGTTTGTCAATTTTTGACAATATTCACAATTTTTAGAGCAGTCGGATACCTTAAGCACCATTACTATGTTATCATATTCAAAGTAGCTCAATTTGAATCGTAGCTGATCTTATTTGTCATTGTTTTAAGCAATGTTTCCATTAATTGTTTTTAATGCAGAAATGCTAGGTAATGTTTTATTAGTAAATAATAGATTTTAATTTAAATTTCCGAACATTCCGGAATACTTCCAAGGACTCCTATATGTTTTGTGAATCCATAACTCAGTGTCCAAGAACTGATTGAATAACTTTCTTTTTTTTTTTAAGAGAGAGTGGAATTTTTGGGATTATAGATCGTAAAAAACCGTCAATTAAATGCAGGAGGATTATTCGAGACAACTTAGGAATATTGAGTCCCAGTCAAGTGAGGAGGAAAATATCTTACCGCTCTCATAACTTTGGCAGCATAGAAACTTGAGTTCTTTCAGACCCTAAAAGTTTTTCCATCATAAGTATCTCAAATCAACGCGTCCTTAGAGAAACCAGGCCATGGTAGCTTAGTGTCCAAGACAGCACATGATTGACGTGTCATGAGCTTGAACCTAGTACCACTGAAGACAGTGGCGTAACGGAAAATAATTGGGCCCCCCCCCGCAAGGTCAGGTCTTGGGCCCTAAGCAGGATCTTACACACACACACACACACATATATATATATTATATATATATATATATATATATATATATATATATACTTGCTAGAAAAAGTGTCTGCGTTCACCTACTACTGCTTACATAAACAACGCAAAAAAAAAAAAAAAAAAATTCTTAAAACCGGAATTTTTTTAAAATTATATTTTTATTCAGTTCATTCCAAGTATTGAAAATAACAAAAGTACACTCGGTTTGCTTTCATAGCTTTTAAAACAAGGACAGGTTTGTAGCGATACCAACAAAAATCAAGTCGAAAAGTCTGCGTTTATTGTTTTAGTAGTAACTAAAAAAATTATTTAAAAACGATAATGATCTATTTTATAGCTGGTTGGATAACCCCGAGTTTTGAAAACCTCCTGAAGTCGATTCGGCATTGAATTATCAAATCTAGCGGTTTCATCAGGGGGGGGGGGCTTATCTTCTCTCATTCGTCCATAAGAACATTCTTTTCTGGCAAGTGTGTGTATATATACAAAGGAACATAATGTACCTTTATACATCACGTAAAAATATTTAATATTAAACTTATAATTGAATACAAAATCAACCGGAGTCTGAGTAAATGAAGTAAATAATGTATAACGTTAGAGAGTATTTATAACATTTATTCAAACAGGAAATCTAACGATAGATGACGAGGTAACTTAAATAAAAACAAACACTAAGAAAGACACGAACACGGCAAAATAATTTTCAATAATTTTCAATTTAAAATTCTTATGAAAGAAAAAAGCTATCACTTACCTCATTTTTCATTTCTGAATCCCCGGATAAGCTTCACATTAAGTTCGTTTATATTCTAGCGTATAAATACTGCAACTTTTAAGAAGGAGAGTTCTTTGTATGAAGCAAAAATTATCTCACGAAAAAAGAAATAAAAATCTGATACATTCCATTATGTTTTCTTCTCATTATGCTTCATTTGATTGAATACTCATGAATCTATCATCAAATAAGCATTTAAAAATCCTCTCTATGCTTTTCCAAGGATCGTAATGCTATTTTACTTGAAAAAAGCATAACAGATGTGCGTTATTTACGACTTCGCTAAATGAAATTGAAACACGGGGGGGGGGGGGGGACTAAAGACGCCAGTAATTTACTCTGATGCTTCTTAAAAAAGTAAATTAAGTCTTTTTTTCCCTTCTGCCTGCAGCTAATGTAATGCATACTGTAACAGTAGTGATGAATTTTTATATCTCCCTAGCATTTTATCCGATTCTCCGTCAACTTTTATTTTATTTGTTACTAATCTAGGTTTAAAAAGAAAACCCACTAATGAAAAGTATCTCTCATCACCTGGATTACAGCAAATACAAAAAAATGTTTTTTGATTTAGCTGTAGGATTAAAGATAACTAATGAGCGTTTTAAGTTTTGATTATGAATGACGTTAGATCGCCAATTGGAAAATCACTTAAAAATCCGATTTTTTAAAATGTAAAGCGAATTTTGAGAAAACCTACGTTAATGGTGTCAGTCAGGCTTTGGGCCCCCTAGAAGCCTTGCCCCCCCCCGTAGTGCGGGGGTTGTGGGGGTGTACGTTACGCCACTGACTGAAGACCCGCCATGTAGGGGGGGGGGAGATGCACATTAAATTTGTTGAAGCTCAAACGTTTTCCCGTTAGTGTAATGTGGAAGTTAGAAGAGAGGGTGCTAGTTCAGGTGTCGTCCTCTCGTCACTTGACCATGGTTCAAAATTACGAGGTCCATTACTAAATGCGCTCGAATAGCAAAATAGTGCGACGTTAATATTCACTCACTTTAGAAAAATCAGGACTCAAACACGCTGCTCGACCTGAATTGTCATTGACTACTATCAGATTCCATGATAATCCGGATCTTATAATCACTCAAGATGCCATTCTTAACAGTGTATTTTAAAAGGAAAAATTACATTTTATTTTGCCCTTATTTAATATTTTACTATTATTAAAGTTACGCGATAGTGAATAATATACAATGAATAAATATTTGAAAAGTTGTATTGAGAGAGAACTTCTTTTTGATGAATACTATTTAACATTATGTCTGTGTTTCACTATTCTTTGCTCAAACCTTCTCTTTCTGACTTTTTTTAATAATGACTTAATACCTGTTTGTCAGACATCATTATAGAAATAATCCATATTTTCAATCAGTTCGCTTATAAGCATTGCAAGCAACTTCGTTAAGACGTAAGTAAACAGTAATCTTTGTAAGTAAACAGTTGTTGTGAAAGCGTCATCAAAATGTTGGATTACGCATGCGAAGTAAATATACTCATACGTGAAATAAAGAAAAATTGCTCATTACATTAAATTTCTGAAAAGCTAATGGACAAATTTCAGTGAATTTTCTTATAAATATACATGAATACCAGATGAAGATGCGTACCATTAAAAGTCATTTTACGTACACATTATTATCAGAAAAGAACATCATGTGTGTGGACGTCCAAAATCCACGTTGCGATATCGAACAGGACATGAGAATCTAATATAAGATATAGTCCCTTCTCACAGTTAAGCAAGTCTCACAGCATGAAGACATACCGAACTGGAGACAGTTGAAGAATACAGAAACCAGTGGACCCTACTCCTACAACAAGGCAGTTTATACATCTCGGATGGTTCTCGGAGAGGCAATTTTTCCCCCACGAGAGTCCTTTTTATTATTTAAAATGCAACAACGTTCTGGGCATTATCCTAACTCTATACAGAGATCAGACAGGATATATATAAATAATATACAAAACAAAATAACAAAGCAAAGCAGAATAAAATTGCAGGAGCATAGAAAAGCAGATATTTAAGATTTAAGTTGAACAATAAGTCTCTCTAGCTTTCCAATATCGGAAGAAGATACAGGTCTTCGTAAGGATTGGACAATCGAGGAAATTCTCAGCACTCATCAAAGCACCACTATCAGAGGGGACAAGAAAGATCATCCACTATTCGGAGTCTACAAAGATGAGCATAAAGACAGTCATGTGTGTCGCCAACCGGAATGCAGCTTTGTCCCTGGGACCTTCCAGAAGAATCCGAATATGTGGCACCTCTCCAAGGCTCCTCATCATTTCATTGTTATAATTGTAACTGTTTGTCCTTGACATGCTATACAGGGTTAATGTCAGGAGATCTGGTTAGCCAATCCCTACAGCAAATATTCTCACTTTCAACGAAATTTTCCAGCCCCTTAACCTTACGTGAACGAGTGTTGTTGTCTATTAACCAACTGCTCTTCTGAAAAATAGAGCATATATCTCTTTTTTATATCTCATACAGTTACGCAGAGGATCAGTGTCCAAGCAGAATCTTAATTCATCTGTAAAAATCACCGTGCTTCACTAAAGTCTTATTCAAGATGTATGTAGTTGGAACCATGTTAAATGATCTCTTTCCTGTGCTGCATGGAAAGGGACTCAAATAACGGGCCATCTGGGAAACTTTCAGCAACTGTAGAACGTAAGATTTGCATTCTAATAACAGCATTCAGCTCTCTGCCAGATGTAAAGCTGCAGTAATCTTCTATCGCTGCGATGAAAGTGCCAAGTAACAATCCCCATTTATAGTTGGTCATCTTTGTCTAAGTTTTCTCAATATGTGGATCCAGTGTTCTAAAAATGTTTCCTCAAATTGCAGTTGACAATGAGCATTATATTGACTCTGTAGTCCCTTGCATCTGTGACTTGCCTGCCTGTGATCTACTGGCAGTTCTCCGTCTCATTCTGCCATCGATATGTTCGTGGCTACTCATCAAACCTGATACTTGTTAAAATTTACCCTAATTCTGAGAGAAACACAGTGACTGTCTTGAAAGAGTACGAAAGCATAAGTCGCCAGCAATTCATCGTATATTTAATTTCCCTCCACAGTCACAGATCCGCAATCAAGTCCGATTCCTAATACTTACATAATTATTTGGTGGCATAGTTCGTTGCTTTGGTTTTGAAATTTGATAAACCATAACTAGTAAAAAACTTATAAAAATAGACATAACTTGCAAATTTTCTTAACTATGTACTCTATTGTATGAACTAGATTCTAGTTCATAGATCTTCTAGTTACCAGAAGGTACAAAATATATATACAGTCGACTCTCGCTAATTCGAACCTTCGATAATTCGAGCCTCTCGCTAATTCGAAGTACATGCTCAGCTCCTAAAAAAACTCTTGATATTTCGAACTAAAACAATACGTTTGGTACAATCAATATTTCGAAGTAAAATCTGTGGCTAGCCAGACTAAAACACGCAAAAATTCGAAGTTAATCTTATAAAATTCTCGACAATTCGAACACTCACTGTCATGTAGGTTCCTGTAGCAAACACGTTGGAGCTAACATGTTTTGTGTTGCATCGTCTCTGCGGGTCTCCCCTGTAACGTAACCCCTTTGATGACCATCTGTATGCTACCCCTTCTTTATATTTCCCAGTTCCTTAGGCGAAAAGACACTTTTATTACGAAAAGACACTTTACATCTGAAACTGGTATATCACTTAATTTTCTACACAACGAAACAAATGGAGACTCCCGATATCCAGTCCCTTTTTAGTTCATAACCGCTTCCATTAATGTGTGTCATTTTTTCTTTGAATTATGATCGCATCAGGGTTAGGAATTAATTGTTGGCAATGAATCTCAATAGTGTAGAAATAAATTCGCGCGACCTGAATTTTTCGCGTTTTAAAATGTTACCGAAGTCCATATGCAACGTAATGTGGAATTCAGGAATGTGATTTGTTATAATTCAAGTGTTTTAGTCATTCAATTCTCTTTCAATGGCAGTTTTCTTATAACATTTTAGTTCGACTTTAGTTCAAACCAATTAACGATTGTAAAAT
The DNA here is from genome assembly GCA_019973975.1 of Trichonephila clavata. Lineage (NCBI taxonomy): Eukaryota > Metazoa > Arthropoda > Arachnida > Araneae > Nephilidae > Trichonephila > Trichonephila clavata. The sequence goes on from BMAO01002447.1 coordinate 74,563, forward strand.
TTCTAAAAATATAAAAGTAAAATAAAATTTGCTTACTTTTTTACTTTGCTTCTGATCTCTTCTGATTTTACTTTGCTTCTTATCTCTTCTAAAAAAAAGTTTTGAGTATTTTTTTTTTATAAATTTTAATTTTTATGTATTCTAGTAGAGAAAATACATACAGATAGAAAGATGCAAAATTATATATGCTAATCAAAAATGAAAAACTCTTTAAAAGGCATAAACCTTGATTTGAATTAAGTAAATAATATTTACAAGAGCTGTATATGAAAAGGTATTATGATAAAGTTTACGTGCTGTGGAAACTTGTAAAGTTATTCTTTACAAGTTCAATTAAATTCTAAAATAATTTCTACACACGTTAAAAGAAACAAAATAAATAAATAAAAAGAAAATGGAATCATATAACAATCAAAATTTTTTTAATTATGCTTCAAACTCAATATATTTAATCTATTTGATGCTTAAAAGTTATAAAAAATATCTGAATACTAATTATTCCTTTCCATCCCTTCGTAAATATTCTTTATAAAAAATTAACATGAAACAGCATCTTAACAATACTCCATTTTGTGATCTATTAAGGTAGGAATATTTTTTTAACGAAAGCCGTAGGAAGAGAGAAAGAAAGAGATCTTCACATTGTAAGCGGACATTGACCGTGTTACGAATTCTTTTTTCCCCTCTACTGTATTTTATACGGAAGAAATAAAGTTATTAGAATCTCTTATGATAGTTGTTCTAATTTAATTGAACCAGTATCTAGCTCCTAATTGTATGCAGATTGAATTATTGTTCCCGCGTGATAAATTATTAGACAACTCTCGCACTATTTAGCGAAAAATAACAAGAAAAAAAGCAAGATCTTACAGCAATTATTAAATTACAGGTTTGAGCGACGCCATATTTGTTTGTAAACATTCTACGGCAGCTGAAGTAGGAGTGGCAGTTATTATTTTTTTTGACTCTGCCATCAGCATTAAACAATCGTTAGCAGACGATTACTGTAACTAAAATGGCCTGCAGTTGCGAATGCTTTCCCCCTTCCAATTTTAATACTTCATTTCCTTTTGCTTTTTCGTGGATGGAGGATACGGATTTCGTTTTGAAATTATAATAAATGGATAAATTATGACTCAAAATGTTCTTTTTTTCAGTATTGATTTCGTGCGAATTCAGCGTGACTCATAATAATAATCACAGTAATTGTTCAGTCGATGAAAGAAGCTATTACTCGTTTTCCTGCATAAAAATAGATAAAAAGATAGAATCCACTAAATTAAAAACAAAAAAAAAGTTTCTTTTCTAAAGTGAATTCAATTATCAGATTACAAATGAGGAAAATAACAAAAAGTCTTTCTCATGAAGAAATAAATTATGTCATCTGCTGATGCCAATAGAACTTGCTAATACATTGAATGTCTGTGTTTTAATAATATTTTTGGCAATTAAGGTAAAATAAAAAGAGTGAAAAGTAGGACTGAAGGTTTCCTCGGTTACATTAGTAGAAATAAATTCCCTTAAGTGATTCAGAGTTGTCTAGCCAAAATGGTTTCTAATTTGTTTTAATAGATATCAGTATTGTGAAGGTGTAATGTATATATATCTTTGCTATAAGAGACGTAAATTTCTGTTCAAAGCAATTATTAAAGAATTTTACGAAAGGACATAAAAACTATTACGCATGAAGGAAAAAAAAATATTTTTAACAAAAAAAAGATATTTCAGTTGTTTTTTGAGTAAATATGTTTGAAAAAACTTGTAGCACATTTTCCATTTTTAGTAGTGTAAGAAAGTATTCACATTTGTGGAAACTTTTTATTCTAAAAAAGAAATTAAATTATTTTAATACAAACTTAGGTATGTACTAACATATTTTTTATGTATTTTAAATATAACCGATTATGTATTTATCTTGCACTGCATTTTTTAAAATAGTTTTCATTTTTTTTTAAAGATCACTGATTTTGTTGTAATTTAAATCTCCCAATTCTGGGTTTTCCCAATAAAGTTTATTATTATAGCAATAAATTAATTACGTGTATGTAAATATATATATCACTTGACGTTTTACAAAACTATCTATAAATACTATTTTGCAAAAGAAAATTGAAAATTTTGTGTAAAACAAGAAAAATTAGAAATTTTTCTTAAAAGTTTATAAAATTAATTGGATTTGCTTACATTAAGATCACTCAATAATAAGAGTAAAAAATAATTTCATGAACTGTTTGCATCTGATTATAAAGTCTAAGCAAAGTCAATGTGTATAGTTTTAATCTCTAAGTGTGTTACAGAAATTAAAAGTTTTTCAAAGTTTTGTATTATTATTCTGCAGCAAACTAGCATTATTTTGAAAACAACATTACAAGAAAAACAAGTACAAATGAAAACAAAAATAAAGCAGGTATAAAAATTTTAAAAAAACGTTCTTTCAAAAACCCAGGGCATTTGCATTACTTCCAACAACTTCATTTATAAATGATGGAATAGAAAAGAAAATAAATTCATAAAAGTACTCTCAAGTGAAGCAGACGAAAATAGCGCAATAAATTTACCCCTAAGCCAAATCTATTAAATTCGATTTTTGTCTTTATTAATTAAAAGAAATTTATGATCGGAATGGTGCAGGATGTAAAATTATAATGATTAAAAGGAGACATCATTATAATAAAAGTCAAACACATTCTCTTTACTAACAGCTGTCTACAAACTCGAGCTTTAACCTTGGCAATGACTACTCTCCAACCCCTATCAGTTCCATCAGATCATTTTTGTCAACCAGAAGTAATTATGTTGGTGTAACAGCTTTTTTTCAGTCGATTTCTTAAGCGATTACTTTGAAATCTTTAGATATGCAAGATAAAGGACTCATGATGAGCTTTCATAGGTCGCTAAGTTGGAGGGTTTCTGGATATTTTGATACACATAGTAAATTGCTAAGGTTAACTGAGAAAAAGTGCGTAATGTAGAAGTGATAAATACCTTTAACCCCTTAACTGCCGATTAAAAGTTGCGCGATTCGCAACCCAGTGCCATTGATTTTTACATAGGCGAGTGTATGCGGTGACTTGGGGAAAAATATAAGGCACAAAAAAGCACATTTTTCTCTAAAATAAGTAAATTCTTCTCAAACACTGTCGAGGTCATTTCATTGCATTCCAATGCCTTCGGAATAGTTTTATTGACAGCAGCGCAAAGAAAATAGTCGTATTTCGGAAGGACGGATATATACGTCCAGGGAACATAACACATGGGTTGAGAGAGACAGATATATATACCAACTGCACGAACGGGGTTAAGAAGATGCAATCAAATCGGTCATAAAATCAAATAAGATTTTTTTTAGCTTAAGGCTACAGTGGACAGTAAAAATTTTTTTTTTAAATTTGTTACACACATGCTCCAAATTTTGACTGCCAGTATTTAAGTTATAATTAAAACCATATAAAAAATTTGGTGAGAAAAAAATGAGTAGTTTTTAAGAAATTTAAAAATTTTTAAAAAAATTTAACAATAATTTAAAAATTTCAAAACGTTCCATGCGTTTTGATTTTTTAAAAAATTTCATATTTTTAACTGATTTAACTTCTTTAAGCAATTCTTTAGAAATTTATGCATGTAAAGTAATGTTTTATATGATAATTTACAAAGTATGGGTAAACGCAAATTTTTATATGAAATTTTCAAGAATTTTAATGACTTTATACATAAAAAACTTTAATTTCTTCTTTCACCCTATCACTATTGCTACAATGCATCCAAGAAGTTATAATTACATATTAGAAGAATACTTTTGGAAAGTTTTGTTATAATTGGACAAAAATTGCAACGCATGGAACATTTTGAATTTTGGTTCCGAGGCAAATTTTTGATTTTGAGAAAAACAGCTTTTTTTATTTTAAAGGAAAATAACTTAGCTTTTTATAAAAAAATGAAGATATAAATATAAATTTGAAATATAAAAACACTAATATCATAACAAATGTAATATAAGTGCAGAATATATACATATAAGTGCAATATTTATTGTAACAGTCACATCGACATGTGGTACAGATAGTGATAAAAATTGAAAAGTAAGCTAGAACTTTCTAATAATATCAGAAGTAAATTAGCAGAATGTATTCCATTATTATTTTATCTCAACCGGATAATATATTATGTATTTCATAAATCACAATAAGTAAAAATAAAGTATTTCAATAGGATTAAATTACAAAAATTCAAAACAGTTTCGAGGCAAATTTTTGTTTTTGTGAGAAACAACTATTTTGATTTTATAAGAAAATAACTGATTTTTTAAAAAAAATTAAAGATATATAAGTATAAATTTGAAAAACACTAATATCATATAAACATAAGATAGGTGCAGAATATATAAATAAAAGATTCTGCAATATTTATTGAAACAGTCACATTAGCATGCGTGGTATATATAGTGATAAAAATTGAAAAATAAGCTAGAACTTTCTAATAATATCTATAAAGTAAATTAGTAGAATGTATTTCATCAACCAGATAATAAATTATATATTTCATTAATCACAATGAGTAAAAATAAAGTATTTCAATACAATTAAATTATAAAAATGCAAAACAGTAATAAATTCAATTACACATAAAAAGAAAACTGTCGCTAAATCTGAAAAAAATTAAAAAGCACCGGCATTATAGGCTACATCTTTATTAGTAGTATTTCTTTTCCTTTTCTCTCTTTTCACAGAAATGTTTTGAGAAATGCGTCGTTTATCCTGTCTTTCAGCAATAGTCAAAGAAAAACTATCATTAAGGTTTGAGTCCTCTTTTGATTCAAGTGATTTTACGTAGCCCAAATTGTGCTTTTCGACAGCATCCGTAACTGCTATTTCTAGCCTCCTTTTGGATACGAATACCTCTTTTGGGCATTTTCGCCAAATGCAGCTATGCAGACTTTCATTACAATTCTGCGTCTTGCCTCCTACGCATCTTTCAAGAATGGTGTCTGAAGCTAAACGTTGGTAAACAGGCATAATTTTTTCAACTACTTGTTGTGACAAGCAAGTTCTCATTGAACTATGTGACCCTGGGGTTTCACCTTTGGCTATTGCTCTTTTATAAAAACACCATGATGATTCCCCTTCAGGACACTTACCATGCGTAGGCTTTTCGTCAGTTGACGAGCAATGCATCAGGCTGGCATATATAGCAGTTTTCATTTTTTGGGTATTAGGAACATTATCTTTTATAGCTTTTCTGTAGTAATTTTGCAACTTTGTTATATTTTTATCCGTAAGGCTTCCCTGCTTACGCCCACCAAGAGTCACCTTCTTCACCTTCCACTCTTTTACTTTGTTGCGTAACGATGTACCTAGCCTCTTCGCAACATGATTCAAGCACTCTTCCTTTTCGATTTTTACCTCAGAACCATATACTTCATTTTCTGACAAAAATTGAAAAGTTTTCGAGTCACCATCACTCAGCATGGAAACGAATCTCATTTGGCAATCACTTATTGACCGTCTCCACATAATTAGTGCAGCATGCATCTCCATGGCTCCAGACGTTCCATCGAAATTTTTGTCACACTCATCCATATGTCCTTTTCGCCAAATGTGAAATTCCGCACTATCGGCTCCCATATCTCGACCCGTAATTATGCAATTATGACAGTATTTCGACAATACTTCAAAGTCAAGAACAAGTCCACTAAGGACATCGATGATTATTCCTAATCCTAGGTTAGATGTATGTCCTCGCTTTTGCCATGTACCGTCATATGACACACTCACGTCAATGATTTCCTGATATTTTAGAGAAGAATCAACTTTTATGTGAGCTTCTCTAGCTCCTTGACGTGACATTTCGAGCATTTTTTTCTTCACTTCTTTGTTTTTAACCGATAAGTTGTGCATGCATTTGGCAAATGTTTTTCTGTCCATTGTTGGCATGTTGAGCACAGATGAAAAAGTTTCCAAAGCAGCATGCCCTCTGCCTATGGATAGGAAGGCACTCACCAGCTTGCTGTTAATATCATGTGAATTTTTAGACTCCCCTTGGAAACTTGAATACACACTTCCATAGCTTTCATGGCATGATTCACATAAAAGTTCAATTTTTGTAGAATATCCCATGGATTGGTGTTGTTTTATAACAAGGGCACAGTTTGTACAATATTTGCAAGGAACTTTTTGCAATAGTTCAGAAAACACAGCCTTGTGGGTGAAAATATAACTTGCCTCAGGTTGGGAAGATGTACTTGGGTCAGATAATGGATCCCTCTGTAATATAAAACTGTTTTTTTCATCAACAGTTTCAGGAGATTTCTGCCATCGCTTCTTGCTGTTTTCAGACAACAACTTCCTCCTTTTGGTAGGGCGACCTTTTGGTTTTCTATATCTCGATGATATAAGATCCATACTAATAATTTTAAACAATAAATGCGATTTAAAAAGAGCTTTAGTTCTGAAAAGAACTTTTTGTTTTGGTAAAATAAATATAAGGTTTGAGTAAACTTGAAAGAAAAATGCAAACCGAAGTTTGAACAAATTGTAAACAAATAATGTCAATTTAGGTCTCAGATACAGTTAAAGCAAAGTGTTGCCAACCTGAACTTGATAAATTAACATTTAAAAATAAAAATTAGTGAGGCTTTGTCTACAGTAAATAAAATTTTTCCTGTCAAAGTGCATGACAGCTACAATAGCATGACATTAGAAAATGTAAACAAAGGGGCGTGGTCATGGATGACTAATTCGAAACTACCCTATAACTCAGTAAAAAATGCATAAAACCAAAAAAATTTTTTTGCGTTTGATAGAGAGGCTAATAAGATATTATAATCAGCAAAAAAATTTTTTTCGATATTTTGGACAATTTTCCACATTTTAACTGTCCACTGTAGCCTTAAATTGTTATTATTGTATAATTTTTCTATTATATGCCACAAAATTTGAGCGCTTTAAGTTAGAAAAATCCAGAGTTATAACTTTTATGTTCATTTTTATTTCAAACAGCTTGCTGATTCATTTCAGAACGAAAAAAGAGTCACTTGTTTTTCTCATATAAGATTCTAAAACATTTTTTTAGCGTACCAAATGTTATATTTTTCAACTATTGATATTAATAAATGTAAAAAAGTAGATATGGATTCTTGAATGAAAGAAACACTTAATTTTTTTTTTTTAAAGTTGAACCTAAAAATTTTAAATATTTAAGGAATTCTTGATAAGCATTCATAAAAAATTATTTGATAAATTGCAATCATATCACAAAACCTTACCTCCTTTTGTTGTACATATACATTTAAGTTAAATTTTACATGTGTCCATCGATAATTGTAAGAATAATAGCATTTAAAAATCCCTTCATGAATTTTTCAATTTTTTAAAAACTTTGCTTTTTGTAGAATTTTGAACACAAAATTCCTGTCTTGTGTATTATATATAAATAGGTTACAAGCAAACATTTGTTAAAAACCAGTAAATCAAAGAAATTTCTTTATTTAAATTTTACCACGTCTGCTTAATACCAAGGACTTCATAATTAGTAAGACTCCAATAAGTTATCAATTTTTAAGACGGTTCAGAATGTTCTTGTTAATATTAAAGAGTGTACATTAGGTTGTAAAGTTACATGTTTCAATATTAGCATCAAAAAATAATTGGCTTCATGATCCTCTTTCAGAGCGCCTCAAACTCTAATCAACTTTAAACAATAATCACTCAAAAATATATATTAATTAAACATGTCAAATTCATGTTCCATTCTTCATATTTTTGTCCCTACGAATTGCAATATTTATTGATGACCTATTCAAATAGAAAGATAAAAACTCAGTGAAATTGATATTTTGAATTTTGTATGTAATTTCAGATTTGGTAGGATAACAATCAAAAATTTCAAATGAAATTTTTCCATGTTTTGAAGCACATATCTATACGAGAAATTATTTTAATGGGAAAATAAATTTCTTGCTACACTTAAAATTATACTAACATTTAGCTTGGATCAGGTGTGAAATAAAAATCCTTTTTAAAAATAAAATATCCCTGGACTAAAGGAAGATAATAACAAAACACACGCAGTGGCTGGAAGAATCATTATTTTTTATATTCTATCTTCTTCAAAAATGTGCTTTTCAAATGCCCTTAACTCAGTGCTTCTCAAACTTTCAACATTTATGACCCAATATTCAATCATAATTTTCTTCGCCTCCCCCCTCCTGCAAAAAAAAAAATGTTTTGAATTCAATAATACACACACAATACTTTAATGCTAAAACGACAAAATGACTTTATCCTCTTAGGTGCCACCGGCGTATATAAACGTCTCGCTCAAGCAAAGCGATAATTTCCCTGGACGTATATATACGTCTTTCCGAAGTCCTATCTTTTCTGAGCACAGCATCCATATAATTATTCCAAAGGCTTTGGAATGCAATAAAATGACCTTGACAATGTGCTTGCGAAGGATTTACTTATTTCAGGGGATTTGCTTATGTATTCCTTTTCTTCCCTCCCTTCCCAATCATCTCATATGCGTGTCTACGTATAAAACGGAGGCTTTAGGGAACGAATCATGTAACTTTTAATAGACAGTTAAAGGATTAATTAAAAACCGAACAGAATATCAAGATAAGTGTTAATTTTTGTATATAATTTTATGACAAGCCCATGGAGTCACTGGTAATTATTAAACTTGATCTTAACTTAGTATTGTTAAATCCATTTTAAAATACATTGTACAGTACATTGATAAGTGTATTATATCAGTGTAAATGTGTATTTTTCATTATGTCCAAATGTATTTTGTTTGTTCATTTTCAGTAAAATAATAATTTTTTAAAATAGTAATCTTTTATGTTCTACTTTTGAATATGCACTCGCCCCCTCGGATAGTAATAAGCCACACAGTTTGTGTAACTCTACCTAAACTTATTTTTCTAGAAAAATGTTTTTGTGAATTACAATCCAAATCTTCATCGAAAATTTGAATAATCCTCTTTTTCCTCTCTATATATCGCAAGCAATTCATTTCTTAAAAATTTATTTATGAATGGCTTTTTCATTTGTTAAAACTTTTTCAAACTATCCTAATAAACCTCATAAACTGTAAACTTTCAGGTTTTTCCCACAGAAATGACTCCACTGAAGCTGAGTTGATGTGCACAGTGTTCTGTTTTATTCGTTCCAAGAAAAGTTGCGCAGAGAACGGTAGAAATAAAAAGGTAGTTTGCATATTAAAATGAGATGTGTCCATGTCAGCAAATGGACAGCATAACGTACACCCCTGCATCACAAGAGGGGGCAGGATTCTAGGGGGCCCAAAGGCTGATGATTTTGTAATCCTTTGTAAGACCCGGCCTGGAACCCCAAAAGTGACTTTCCTGAAGGGCCCTAATATTCTCGTCACTGGTTCATGATATCTAAAACCTGCGTAAAGAAACGAAGAATGTTATTTAATTTTAAAAAAAAAACTCTGTAGGATGCTATGAACAATAAATTTTATAAGTTTTTAAAAATCTGTTTATTTATACTAAAGTACAATGAAGATAGCAAATATACTGTCTCAAAAAAGGATAAACACGTTAAGTAAAAAAATAAAAAAAAATACGGAAAGTAATATCAATTAATTTTTCATCTCTGTTTGCTTATAATAAACGCATTTGTATATTGCAAGTGGGATCGAAATTACTGTCATTAAAAAGATTTACTGCATCCGTTATGTTTGAATCCAGTAAAGGTTTTGTTGCGTGGTGACGTCTTGAAAAGATGAATTCCTTTTCTAAAATATTTTGCGGTATTTGCTTTTTTTTTTAAATCTAAAAATGCGTTATTTATTTATTGTTCTTTCAGTTTTTATTTATTTTTTTGCGAATTCTTTATATGTCAGTGCTCTCCAACTTTTTTATTGCCACGGACCGGTTAATGTTTGATACTTTAATGCGGCTCGCTGAAGATGGGGCGTTGATTGTCTACATTTTATATTGTTTGTTTAAAATTTTATTTTCCGTATTTGTATAAAAATTATGGCTTTAATAAATTAAACTATCATCTAATTCATAAATTTTATCATCGTTTCGCGGTAGAAACGAAAATAATCATTCCGAAATAATGTTCCAATAAATTATACCCACATAAAGCAAAGCTCAGATATTTGTTGGATCGTATTACTTCAAATCGTGCAAAACGGACTAAAAATGAATTGGTAACACTTACTTTCTGGCTACATTGGAAATGAAAGACTTTAAATGAATGCAGTATCAAATCAGATCCTTAATCCCTTGAGTACCTTGTAGCCGTTAGGGGATACGTGCTATGTATAGGGCAAAATTCATTGTAACTTCGTATGGATACATCACTTATTTACAACTAGTGTAAGCAACACATGAAACATTATAATGTAGATTTTCTTTTATTGAAATTGTTTGTAATTACAGAAGTTAAGTAACATAATGTCTGAGTTACAAAATATTGTTTAAAAAATGTAAAATTAGAATTAAAATTATAAATCTTTGTGAAATTACTCGAAATGTTCCTTGGAACAAAAAGCTTTCCACATGTGTTATATAAGTGTATTGTCATTTTGGTTCAATTTCTTCATCTTCTTTACCAAAAGAGATAAATCCGTATCAGAGCCAATGTCGTATACATCGACTTTCGGCAAATATTCTCCTTTTATATGACTTTCGTTGAAATCCAACGACGTTGCCATATTGGCAAGCAAAAGTAAAAAATTAACAGCAAAAATAGTTATACAATCTTTGGAAAGCGAAACGAAACACGAACGAACGTGTGCCTTAGTCATAGTCAAAAGGAAAAATGAAATGTGCGTCGTTTCATCAAAGTTAGTATCCGAAGAAATCCGGGATTTCGGGAAATACTAGAAAGCGCAGTCTGTTAGTCAAGAGGTTAATACTTTCACAAGTCAAGCAGATTTGAATCAGTGTGTGAATCAATACAAACTCTTAGAATTTAAAAAAGTTTTAATTGATGTTGATTATCAAAAACTATTTACTAACAAAATGCATGGATTTTGAATTAAACTAAGAGGTTTCATGTAATATCATTACATTCTTGAGTTTTTATAATGTCTTAGATAATTTATTTACACTGTATATTCCAGCGTATAAAGCGCACGGAAAGAACAGGGCCCCGGGTTTGGAATTTTTTTCCAAATATTAAAGTTAGTCCAACATTTATATAATATTTTGGTCTGACTATCCTAGAGGGGACAGTATATTTTATCATACTACTCATTTTTATCAGAGTAGGCCCATTTTTTTCTGTATAAAATGTATTTCGAAAATTTTGATATTTAAAAAATTCTATACTATGAACAGTTGTTGAATAATAGCGTTGAAAATTGAGAGATTTATTCTACGTAAAAATGTGATACACGTTTAATTCAGGCTCTCGTAGTTTGGGCGAAGAGAGTCTTAATACACAAAAATTTAGGGATGTACATTATACGCCGGACAAAAAAAAATGATAGCCTTAAAAATAAAATTTTAAAAAAATGAGTAAAAATACTTAGATTTCTACATATGTGTGTATCTAAATATTTGTAATTAAAAAATATTCGATGCAAAATCTATTTAGATTATATATAAGTCCAGATTAAAAAATTATAATATATTAAGGAACATAAGCTCTCCTAGCTCCGAGAAAGGTTCTCATGACAATTTTAATTATTTCTGAAGATATTAATGCCATCAACGGTGCCTAAAACTCTGTTCATTCAATATATATTTTTAAATAAAATATATCTTTACGTAGAGAGGTTCGAGGATTTCATGCTATCAGTCTCTAAGAGCAAGTTCTTCAGGAGCGATGAAAATTTATTCTAGAGAAATACAATCCTTGAAAGACAAGATACAGCACTAAAATTCGTTAAAATATCCCAGAAGGCTTTCAACCATCTATAGCTCTCAGACACAACTATCTTTGTCTAAAACTACAATTTTATAATGTTAAAGATTATCTGCAAACACTCGCTTGTGATAGTAGCAACTAATTACTGGTGGACTCTTCAAAGACAAAAACAATACCAACTGAAGTTCAGTGAGCGACTTCTGTTTTTAGTCTGCACGGATCTTTTTCGATAGATCTGCTTCCGTCAAAAACCGTCATATTAGTAGATTTTTCCAGAAATTTTCATAAGCATCAATATGGTTGCCATCTCGCCAAAAATTATGCCAACTTCGCTCAATCGCCAACCTTTCGCCAAGTTTCCATTGAATCGCGATTATAATATCAGGAACGGCGTTGCTTGCGAAGATACAGTTTTAGCACAAAATAAATACTACAGAACGAAATATTAGCCAGGTATAAATTATTTACGCTATTTTAAGCATTCATTAAATAAAATTCGCAACAGTATTATTACACCTACGTATATATATATATATATATATATATATATATATATATATATATATAATTAATTATAATATATATATATATGTGTGTGTGTGCATGTGTTTGTATACGTAGATGTAATGGCAAAAGTATTAAAATATATATTTTTAAGGTGCAAATTATTGATAAAATATTAATTTCTCATATGTGGTAATTTATTTTACAATATCACTTAATATCCCCCTTTTTCACGCCAATATGTAATACTGTATGTAAGAAGTATATGAGAAGCGAAAATTGGCAGTAAATTTTTATAGGTTATTTTTCATTTTGTAAACTTTAAATTGTGCATTGTTTTTAGAGTACACAAAACGGGATGTAAATATAACCCATTTACGTAATATATCTTACTATATAATCCATTTTTTTGTTGTGTGATTGCATAAAATTGTATAAACACATATTTTGTAATTTATTTCATTCAAAATTTTGAAAATTGATTCCACGCGGGAATATTTCATAAAACTTGATAGGTTCATTAAGATTGTATTGAATGTAGTATGTACAAGGGGTGATCAAATGAAAAGGTACGAAACGACACGGTGGGTACAAATATAGACTTTTTTCAAAATATACACCATAGGCCTGAGCACAACGATCCCACTGATGAACAAGCCGCAGGATTCCTTGTTCCTAGAATTCCTGTGGCTGTGACGAGACCCAGTCCTTCACAGTGTCCTTGAGTACGTCGTCCGAGTTGAAGCGCTTTCCTTTCAGGTGTTTCTTCAGTGGACCAAACACATGGAAATCGCAGGGTGACATGTCCGGACTGTAGGATGGATGGTCCAACGTCTCCCATTGGAACTTGTCCAGTTCCATTTGTGTGACTCTGGAGACGTGTGGACGCGCGTTATCATGGAGCAGAACCACACCCTCCGTGAGCAGCCCCGGTCTTTTGTTCTTGATGGACCTGCGTAGGCGTCGGAGTGTCTCACAGTACACATAGGAGTTAATGCTTTTTCTGTGCTCGAGTCATTCTGTGCTCGCATCATTTGGACGCAGTTTTTTATAAGAGCCTTTGCTCTCTCCTGCGCATGCGGGCACCCCCAGTCAGAGTCTCCAATGGCATCCCGAGATGTCTCGCTACATTCTCCCTTGGCGGAATATACAAATATTTAACTGTTTCATTTTTATGTCGTTTCGTACCTTTTCATTTGATCACCCCTTGTATATTCAGTCAGTGTTAAATAAACGCGTGATATTTGTATTTTGACAAAAATTGTAATGATGTGTACAATAATACATGATAGAGATATAAAAACATTTTACAGTGAGCTAATTTTTACGCAGAATTTTTCATCCATAAGACTTACTACAGTTTAAACAGAAGTTAGGAATGTAGTGTGTTGATATTTCTTCTGCTATAATTATTCAAAAATATTTCATAAAGTTTCAAAGGTGTAAAATATTTTTATAATATTTAAAAAATATTGCAATTAAAAATAATATTTTATTAGATTGAAAATAATTTATGGAAAAAAAGAAATGTACATAAATTTTTAAATCATAGAATCAGATATTAACGCTGACTACCTCAGACATCGCTTTCATCATTTAAACGTAAATTAAAATGGCGAATCATAATTCATAGTAGCCAAGAATACATTGTACATCTACAATGTAAATTTGTACAATTAAAGGAAATCAAGAAAAATAATTTTAGATAAATGCTTAGAAAAATTCACTTTCTAGAAGTAAAAATTTGGTATTAAAATTTAGGAAATAAAAATAAAAATTAAAAATTTCGTTAAAAAAAACAAAGTTGAAGTTTTAACATGCTAAGAAAATTGTGATAAATTTAATCATTCCAAAACATCTTACACCATTTTTATTTAGGAAATATTTACTTATGAGAATAAAATGTATACAATTTATAATAGTTTTATAATGCAGACGATATCCGTTAAACTTGAATTCATCGTACTTCTTTTTCAATTTTTACTTTTCGATCGTGTGGCAACAAAAAAATTTATGTTTAGAATTCTGTTAAATAAAGCAGCTGCATTTTTCAGAAGTTCTGAGTTTGATGTGTGTGACTACTAATTCTAATAACAATATTATTTAACAATTGTTTGTAACAGAAAATGTTTTTTGAAGAAAATAGAAGAGGAATTTTTTTTCAGGATACAGGAAGCTACTAATGGTGAGTGTAATAATGATTTTTAAGAATGCTGTTCTTGTCTGAGAAAGTAAAATTCTTAGTTTTCACCTGTCAGATAGAATTTTATTACAGATAACGCATAATTACAGAAAAATAATACCCTATTTAGCTTACCGATTTAGTATATTTAGTAATTAGTTAATTAGTTTTCCGAATCCCAAATTTATTGTCTGATATGGCAATCTTAATTTCGTTTTTGACGTTATGGAATTTCTTATATCTTGTAAATAAATAAAACAATGGTTTAAACGGGGTATTTTTTCAATTTTTTTCTTTTTATATTTATATTGATTTACATGAATGAATCGATTTCTAGAAGTAACAAATTATTTTTATTTTTTTTTTTTTAAATTACCCCACATATCGATTACACCAATTCTGAAAAAATAATTTCAATATTATTTTATTCTACTGAAAATACGCATGTGTTAATGATTCAAATAATTGGTTTATTTCGGAACGTTTCATAATTATGAAATTAAAAGAAAAAGTACATTTTTAGCATATGAAGATCAAAGAGTGTGCGCTACTTCTTAATGTTATTAATACAACTTTAATGAAGATGTTTAAAAAAAATTAAATAACCTTAGCATTTTTAGATAGAAGAAATATTTATTAAGATACATTTTTTTCTTAAAATACATTATTAATGTAGATAAAAAAATTTAAATTACAAAATTTATTTTAAAAGGAGTATATGAAAAAAAAAAGAATTTCAAACTAAATTCTTAAATTAATTAGCATTGCTTATTATTAATTTCTTTAAATTGTATACACATAAAAAATTTGGGTGCTCTTCCATTTTGCCAGACCAAATCAGGCTTTATTGGCGACAACACACAAAAAAACAGATAAAAAATGTTTATAAATAGTAGTTCTCATTGGTTTTTAATCCATTTTTGATGTATTATGAAAAAGACGTTACTGATATAAAAAAAAAAAAGACCACGACTTGTTTTGAAATAAGGTGGTAAAAGGTTACCGGTCAGAATATTCCGTTTGGCGTCAGTTGCATCAGTTTTGGCGACTTTATCGCCTGCGCTTGCGAAACGGAAAGGTATTTAAAACTCTTTTTTACTTATATCTTCGTGAATAAAGAGTAAAAGTGGCTATTTCATAATCTAATTTTAATTTTGAAGTGAAACTTCTTTGGGGACGGGAGTGACTGGGAAATTTACTCAGTTTTGCGTAACAATGAAAAAGCGAACGGAAGTAGTGATCCCCCCCCGAAACGTCTTCATGGTGAGGAGATAGCGAGCAGGAGGAAATGGGAGCGGGGGGGGGTACACCACGTGACCTACGTCATATCCGCGAAAAAGTTGGACGATTGCTAAGGGGAAATTGTACATCAAAAGTTTATCTTGCTGCTATGGACGAAGGGCTGACAAGCTTAAGTATTGGTGACATTAAGTGGGTACCCTTGCTACTCTCGTAACGAACACGCGTGGAGCATTTTCGTAGTTTTTATGTAATAAATGTGCCGTTTTCAACGAATAAACGCACCCAAAATTTTTTCCATTACATGGCTCTTCCCGTTACGGGAGTGTCTGGGGCATTGTGTATATGTCACTAACGTCGCGCCAGAATCGCTACGGATAGCGTCTTGTAAAGAAACACAATGACTTCTGTTAGTGATACATTAAGTTTATATTATTAATTTTTATTTCCATTGAATCAAAATTAATTCTGGTCAGAATGCCTAGAATAAATGCAAAAAGATGAAAAGAGTTTCGTGAAAGAAAGAAAAAAGAAAAAAAAAGCAGCAAGTCCAGGCGAAAGTCTATATATCACCAGGTAGTTCAGTCGCAGCTTTTATCATCTTTATCCATAAAGTTTTAGTGCTGTACACATCAGAGACTGCTGCAATCATTGGATCCGATGATGATTAAAAGTCGATTATTTTAACTGGAAATTTTAATGTTAATATTGCTTCAGAAGAAGCAAAGCCACTCATTGAATTCTTGAAACGGACAGTGAATTTGACAATGAATATTGATTCTAGAGAAGGAAAAACAATATACGGTTTCACTTCTATCGTGTGGCTTTCCACGTTCTTTTTTTTATCATGAAGTTTTTTATGTACATATGTAAATTACATATGGAAAAAAAAACTCTAGAATGTTTTTAAAGTTTTTTAATAAAAGTGAGTATAAGTTTAATAGTTTGATGAAATGTTTAACTAACCCGGGAGCACACAGGCGCGCTTTCGATACTAACGCTAATGGTTTCTGAGTCATCCCACTATCCTTTTTTTATAATTATTTTAATTATACGCGATAAAAAAATCGTGATTCCAGTGAATAATTTAATTAAGAGAAAGTATACTTACCTACTTTTAAGGACTTTTCAATTTTTCTTTGATAATTTGAGAAAAAATATCAATCAAACTGAATCAAGAAGTTTCAAATGGGCGTGATTTGAATAAAGGACACAAATCACAGACACTTTTTGCTAACATTACAGGAATGCTACTTGCAGGCAAAACTGACATATTTTGTTTAAGTCATTGTAGTTTTATTATCCTTTGATGATCGACAAATAGCCTGCTGAACTTTTTCATGCATGTGTCTTTCTGACAGGGCGAAATGTGTCTTGTGGTATACTTATGGCTTCATATTTTTCTTTAGGTAACATTTGAAAGAATAATTTTCCTTTCAACTCAAACGTTTCATCTTCATCGCCTTTCTCAAATTTACTTTCGCTATCATGATTAATATCCATTATTTCATCGGGTTCTTCCCTTGCTCTTGATCAATTTCAACTTCCTTCAATAGAGATCTCAAAGACCCACTTCATTTTTGTTCTGCTCATTTACATTTATAAACCATAATAAGTAGTACAACACAGTTATCAGAACCACTAAGTCGCTCACAGAGGGGAAAGTGGCGTGTTCTTAGAAAATATTTTGGAACAAAAGTGGTCGCACGAATAACTCAGTCAAAACAAGTACCTGATGATTGTGAAAAAAATAAAACGTTTGTCACTCCCAAAAAAGAGGGAGACACGTATGTGGCAAATACATTTTTAGTTCCATGAAGACTATCATATAGGAGGATACCGTCAAGTTCTTTGTGAGCCTGGGGTGACTCTGTGCCCCGCACGACCGTCCCGGGTTAATAAAATTACTGCTACATTTTTACAATAATATGTTTATTTAGTTCATTTGAACTATCACTGGCTTTTGATATATTCTCTTAAAAAGAAATAAAAGACTACGGAAATTGTATTAAACCTATTTAAAAAACGATTATTACAATACTGAGTCTATTTTTCCTTAAAATCTTCATTAGTATTTCGAATTCCGCTATACTCTGGTTCGGTTATTGATATTTAGATTTCAACCGTGAGTACGAGTCTTGATACCAAATACTTTCGTTCCGAATAATATAGTTACTACACTTTAAATGGAAATGGGCTTCAAATTTCATGGTATGGTGTACAAGAAAGAAGAGAAAGAACCAGCTCAAGTGTCACCCCTGTAGTAGGGATCATAATAATTTGATATCGGTTTATTATTTATGTCAATATGTTAAAGTAGTGGATAAATAGTTTATGAATCAAATGTTTTCAAGGATGAGTGTCCTCGTCTAATTTTGAAAGCTTAGCGTGAACTTTTGGAGCATTTTTTAATAAAAAGTACTCCAATATTAATAAAATCATATAATTGTAATATAAAAAATCATCGGTCTCAAAATAGGAGAAAGGTGACTCATTTTCTCACTCTTCAAGGAATCTCCGAAACTATTCGACATACAGATTTTAAATTTGGCTAGCATGTTTATTTTGTTGAACAGAGATCCTCTAAAGTATTTTGTGTAAATCAACTCCCAAAGAAGGATTGGGGGTTTCGAGGATGTCACAGGTTAAAAAAATTGCTTTTTAACTATTAGACTTACAGACTTTAAATTTGGTCAGCATGTACCTTTTTGTTAAGTTGGGATAGGCTAGGAATAGGTTTTGCTGAAATTGACTCCCAAGGAGTGGGGGATTATGGGAGTGTTAAAATAAATATATTTCCTGGATCTTAAGAACGTTTTAATACAATCAAAGCTATAAAATCAATACTTAGTCATACAACATAACGAAATACCCAGTGTAGCGGGTGGACAGCGATTCGTTTATCACATATTGCCATTAAAATGTTTTCGGTTTTTATGAATGATCAGTTTTTCAATGTAATGAAAAAGTTTGAAAACCAATTTACCGTGTCCCACACAGTATGAGTAATAAAACACCTTATGTGTGTGTGTATGCTTTAAATGAAAAAATTAAAACTGATTGTTTTAGAACTAATTAATAAAATCAAATTTGTTTTGTGTTCTTTATAAACGAAGCTGGTTAAAATACGATGTAAAAGCAATGGAGAATTGCTCTATATGATGCTATTTAACATAGGACGAAGGCAACTTAATGCAGCAGTCCGTGGAAAGGGACAGCCCTTTGGATTGCATACGAAACTTTCTAAGTCATTGTTTTCAATGAAACACTCAATTAAACATATTATTTCCTCCTTTTCTAAAATAAATAAAACACAATGCAGTAATATCAGCCTTAATTGTCATCAAAAATTGAAACATCAGATATTTCTTTTCATCTCATTATACATTTGATTGCTTATCTAAAACATCTTTCCCTTTCATTATTTCTTCAAAGAAAAAGGGAGTTATTAGATGCATCTTTAGATCACAGTTTTATTTTTAAACGACGTAGCTGGCACATATTATTACGAGATATTTCGATAAAAACTCTTTGTTTAATACTGTTTCGTTGTAACGCTCAAATATTTCTGTTTTACACTTATTCACTTCATAATAATTTTTTTGAGTCGTCACATTCGCATTTAGGAGTGGTGAAATTTCAATTTATGCTGAAATTGCGTCGGAATCGGATTTTTTCCTCGGAACTCTGTAAGTGATAAGAAGAAACAAATGGGTATAAATTTATATATAAGAAGATGTATATAAATGTATAAGAGTAAATATGGAAGAACCTTCACAATTTTAATATTCAAACTAGTCGAAAGTAGAAAATCAAATCATTTAAGGGGTCTCAGGGGTGTTAATTTTGTCTCGAGGGGGGGGGGAATATAAACAATTTCCAAACAGGTATACTTCTTTTAAATTTAAATTAAATAATTCGAATCTTTTACACATTATTTACAAAGGATTATGGTTTCAAAAAAGTACAAAATACTTGAAATATAATCATAATTTTAAAAATTATAAGCATATGCAAATAAGAAATAATTTTGTAGTAAATATTAAGTAATTTTTTGCGTTGCGCACGTTATTTTCTAAAATAGTAGCTTTTGATGTATAAAACTTTATAGAATTATAAAATGTATCATACACTTTGGACCCTACTAATTTAAGAATAATATATCTTTTGTATTTCAAAAAATTAAAAAAAATATTGAAATTTAAAAATAAAATTTGAAAATGTAATTTTTTTACTAAAAAAAAAACATAATTTATTATTTTATTTATTTAAAAATACTACGGTGTAATAAGGATATGTTTAACTTTATAAATCAACTTATTGCTGGTAATTAAAAAAAGCTATTACTTCAGAAAATAGCATGCCGCAACATAAAACTTAAGTAGTATTTCTTATAGAAATATTTCTTATTTTCATATGCTTAAAATTTTTTAAATTATGATTATATTTAAACGTTTTACACTTTTCTATATAAAGCGCCTTTTCTTTACAATAAATGTGTAAAAGATTCGAATTATTCAATTTTAATTTCAGAGATATATATATTTGAATAATGTTTATATTTTCAGCCCTCTGAGAAAGTTAATACCTCTGAGATCTCTTAAAAAGTTTATAAAACGGATTTTTTTTAATTCATTCCACACATCCTTTCTTTTTTATACGTAGGAAGGGATGTAATGATATCTTGAATCGCTACGCAAGAAATAACATAAAAGGATTTTTAGTCTTGAGAGAATGAGCAGGAAAAGGCGAGAACTAAATGGCCCTTTTTTTTACCTTCGAACATTTGATTTGAAAGTAATTAAGAATGTAAGAAACCTTAATTTATTCTTATAGATACATAATTCGTCGGCCCTCGTTTACGAAGGTCCAATCAACTATTCAGGATATCGTCATTAGTACATATTAGGATTCAAAAGTTCCCGGACTGAGACTATAACTTAAAAAAATATTACCGGTTAAGTTGCTGAAATACATTCTCTTTCGAAATAAGACCCTTGTGCAGCAGCACACTTTTGCTATAGCTTGTCAAGTTCATCAAAACATTTCTGGAATCCATTTTTTAGCTATGTCCTTTAATTCAGCCAGGGATGCACTTTTAATTTCATCTACTGATTGAAACTGACAACTCTGCTAGTGATGTGCTAGCTCAAGAAATATTCTTAATTTTCAGGGAGCGAAATCACGCGAGTAAGAAGTAGGTGGCAAAATAGTTGTTTTCATTTTCACCCCTTCCCCCGTTTGAATCATGTTATTACGTACCATCGCAGAAAACTTTTCAATGTTTTCAACGGTGCGTGAAGTCTATGGAAGTCGAGAGCGTTCATTGTAATTGACACTTTCCCTGCCTTCTCTGAAACGTCACTGCCACTCAAAAGCTTGCATTCGCGATAATGCATCACTGCTTTAAACATGCTTCAACATTTCGTAAGTCT
The DNA here is from genome assembly GCA_019973975.1 of Trichonephila clavata. NCBI lineage: Eukaryota > Metazoa > Arthropoda > Arachnida > Araneae > Nephilidae > Trichonephila > Trichonephila clavata. Next base: position 95,778 of record BMAO01002447.1, read on the forward strand.
TCGTAGCACTCTTTTCTTAGTCAAAACAGAATCTGATACTATTCTCTGTTCAACAAACGCAATTTCTTTCAATTAGGGTTTGCAGCCCAGGGATCCCGAAATCCCGGTGGTTTTTTCAAATCCCGGGATTAAAATATCTAATCCCGGGATTTAATTTTTGTCTGAATAAAACTTTGAATTTTTTTTCAAAGTATTGTGAATCTGGTATTGCATTTAATGTATCTTATTTACTTTTTTTGTATTGTATACGTTTAATGTCAGCTTTCTTACGTGTTGAACCTTGAAGGTTTCGAGGAGGGTCTGTATGTTAAACCATAAAATATATGTTTCCTATTATTTTCTTCGGTAACTTTCTCCCCAACGCAAGTGGGGTCAGAAAACGGACATTTCTCCCACCCTCAGGATGTCCGGTGTCAGCTAACTTGAACAGAGGCAATTAGAATTTTTGGAAGATATCTAGTAGGGTTTCAGACCCAGGATCCCGGAATTCTGAAACCCCGGGATCCTGGTGTTTTTTCCAATCCCGAAATCCCGGGATTAAAATAATTAATTCCGGGTTTTAATTTTTGTCCGAATTATATTTAAAAAAAATTATCCTATAAAATTTTTCTAAGAATTTAATTCTTCAAAAATTTATGTTTTGTTTATGAAATATGTACGCACAATTTTTTTGTGCAATTATAAGTGCTATAGGTAAAAAAATATATATATATGCTTTGCTCTCCCATTTCTCGTATGGGAGAACGTCTCACAGATCTAAGTGGCTCACTGCAATGCTTACCCAATAATATAAGCAACATCTCAAGAATAGATTTTGTCACAGTTCTTTCTTCGATTAAATGCCGTTAATTAATAACGGACCTGTTTGGAAGACTTGATACACTTCAAATCCCATTGCATTACTAGCAGCTCATGCAACTGGATCTTCAATTTCAAATGAGGTAACACTTGAAATTGATTCACATTCTGATTCAATAACTGTATCAATTTAAGTGTATAAAAACCATTAAGTGTAGCAGAAGAACTAAAAAAAGTTATCAAAGAGGTATGTTAGAGGTTCCATAAGTTTCACGTATAAATCGTTTCTACTCCTGTTAAAATAGCATTTTATGTCGTCACGAGCATTTGGCTTAATATTTATAATTATTTCCCAGGTATATATATATATATATATATATATATATATATGTGTGTGTGTGTGTGTAAAGGAGAGGAGGGTATTAAGTAATACCATTTACATTTCTAATTATAGCTTTACTAGTTTTTGTTAAAAGTCCTCAAAAAAATCATCATAATTACGTACTATAAATATTTCTATGAATTGTCAAAAACATTAATATATTTTTTTTTTTGTTGTAAAAAAAATTATTTAAAATAAGTCACAAACGGAGACCATTATGGAATAATTAAGTAATATGAATTAGTGGGCTTAAGCCATTAGAAAAATTAATTAGACTTCATAAAAAGTAGTTATTTTAACTATAAAAAATCCTATTTTCAAGATGAAGCGCAGGCTATTTCTGTCTCGAGTCCATTTACAAATGTCAAAAACAAAATTTTTCTCTGCACCTAGATGAGGCCACAGAGAAAGCAGCTGAAATATTGAATCCAAATTTTTCCTCTTTGATCTTTGAAGAATTTCTCACTACAAAAGACATATTCAGCGTCTTTGTTTTCTGGCTCTTTAGTTGATGGCATGAAGTCCATTACAGATGATTCATCAGAATATAACGATTCATCGATTCTTCCAAAGGAGTCATGTCCAGTAGAGTTAGGATTAGAAGGTTCGTCTAAGTTAAATTTCTTAACAGAGGGTCTTTTTTTTTGAATATTCGATTTCTTATGTTGTTTTGAAGCTTCTGATTCCTTCTTTTTGTCCTTAACCCCTTGCCTATGACGCCCGAACTCAGTTCGTGCAACGCAAATGCACCAATTTTGGAATGCCCGAGCTCAGTTCGGGCAAATGAAAATTGGTCTTTCAATCCCATGAAGCCCGAACTCTAATCGTGTAACGCACATAATATTTTTCCAATGCATGGTGATACTTCTACGTGAAAGGTTTAGTAGTTTAGCGTCGCTTGTCGGATTTTTGTAATTTGCAGTTCTTTTATATCACACTGTAAGAAATTTGTGAAATTCAAAGTATTTTGAGGGCCATGGAATTCCTGAAAGTTGATATAAATAATAATTGATTATTAGTTTATTATATTTATCTTCAAAATTATGTCATTAGATTTGTTTTGATATAATTTGGCCAAAAATTATTGTAAGTCATTAACATTTCCAATATATGCGAAAATATTGAATGCAATAGTAATTTCGCTTAAAAAATTATTTAAAAAAAAAAATCTATTTTTATAACATTTTAACGATGATAACAAACAAAATTAAAAAGAAAATTTTTTTTTTCCATTTTTGGCACGTTTTTCTTAAATATATTATTCCACAGGCAAGGTGTTAAATTCTGTTTATTCTCTAATGCCTTTTTTATTTGGGGAGTACGTTATTATACAGAAAAAATCTATCTATATTACGAAGTGCCTATAGTATTACATAATACCCTACTCGTCCTCTTGGAAAATGAACCGTTAAATTGTGAAGGATTAACATTGTCAGCAAAAAATGTGACCACAGTATATATATATATATATAAAGGAGAAAAGCGACTCACACACACACACTCACTGACTGACTGACTGACTGACTAATCACGAAATCTCTGGAACTATTCAACCTACAGACTTGAAATTTGGTAGACATGTTCCTTTCATAGAGTAGACATCAGCTAAGAACGGATTTTCCGAAATTCGAAACGCAAGGGGCGTTACGGGGGGTTAAGAGCTTTAATAATAATTGTTTCCATGTTTAAACTACTTGATGTACAATCTTGAAATTGGGTAAGCGGATTCCTTTCAGAGAGTAGAGATCCGCTACAAAATGAGTTTGGTGAAAATCGACCCCCAAAGGGCGTTGCAGGGGCTTAGGGGGCGTTATAGATAATTATTTCCATTTTTAAACTATTTGACGCACTGTCTTTAAATTTGATATATAGATTCCTTTCGTAGAATAATGATCAGTTACAAAACGGGTTTTGTGAAAACAGACTTCTAAGTGGCGTTGCGGGGGATTAAGGGGCGTAATAGATAAATATATCCGTTTTTAAACTACTTCACCTACCTGCTTGAAAATTGGTAGGTAAGTTTCTTTCCTGGAGTAAATATACGCTACAAAATGTGTTTTGGGAAAATTGACCCCCAAGGGGTGTTGCGGGGGCGGGGGGTTTAAGGGGCGTTATAAATTCCTATTTTTAAGTTATTAGACGTACAGTCTTGAAACCTAGTAAGCAGATTCCTCTCATAGGGTAGAGATACGCTAAAAATGGGTTTCGTGAAAATTACCCCCAAGTAGCGTTGAGGGGACTTAAGGGGCGTTTAGATAATTATTTCCATTTTTAAACTATTAGACGCACAGTCTTTATATTTGATAAAGAGATTTCTTTCATAGAGTAGAGATCAGCTATAAGAAGGTTTTGTGAAAACAGACCTCTAAGTGGCGTTGCAGGGGAATAAGTGGCGTAAGAGATAAATATTTTCGTTTTTAAACTATTTCACCTACCTGCTTGAAAATTGGTAGGAATGTTTCTTTCATGGAGTAAATATCCGCTACAAACGGGTTTGGAGAAAATTGACCCTCAATGGGTGTTGCGGGGGGTTAAGGGCAGATATAAATAATTATTTCTTTTTTTAAACTATTAGACTCACAGTCTTGAAATTTAGTTAGCAGATTTCTCTCATAGGATAGAAATACACTGCAAAATGTGTTTTGTGAAAATCGACCCCTAGGTGGTGTTGCGGTGGTTCAAGGGCGACCCCTAGGTGGTTCAAAGGGCGTTATTGATAATTTTTTGCATTTTTAATTAATTGGACGCACAGTCTTCAAATTTTGCTAAGCAGATTCCTTTCATAGAGTGCAATTCCCCTACAAAATGGGTTTTGTGAAAACAGACCCAGAAGTGGCGTTCCGGGGGCTCAAGTAGCGTTATAGACAATTATCCCCATATTTAAACTGTTCAACGTACAGTCTTGAAATTTGATAAGCAGATTCCTTTCGTAAAGTAGAGAACCGCTACAAAATGGGTTTCGCGAATATCAACTACCAAGTTTAATTTCGGGAGATTAAGAGGCGTAATCGATAAATATTTCCATTTTTAAACTACTTGATCATCCTGCTTGAAAATTGGTAGGCATGTTCCTTTCATGAAATAGAGTTCCTCTAACAAAGAGTAAAATGTAAATTGACCCCAAAGATGTTTGCGAGGGTTCAAGAGGAGTTACAGAAAAAAATTCCTGTTTTTAATTGTTAGACCCATATACTTGAAATTTGTTAAGCATGTTTCTTTTGTTGAATAGGGATCCACTAAGAATAAATTTTAAGCAAATCAAGTTCTGGGGGGTTGCAGGGGGTTACTGGGACGTATTGACAAAAAAAATTACTTTTTTCGAGCTACAAGGACTATAATAATGAAATTTGGTTTGCATTTTTCTTTTGTTGAATTGAAATCCGCTAAGAGCGGTAATTTCGGAAAACGGCTCTCAACGGGATTACGGGGATATTGATAGTAAAACTTTTGTTTTTTTCTCTTAGATTTAGACTTGGAATTTGGCTTGCATGTTCAATTTACGGAGTAGAGATCCACCGAAAATTGGTTTTGCGGGAATCCACTTGGTTTTTGAGTTACGAAAGAGCAAACATCATTCTATGCTTCAGTTTTAGAGATTTTTAGAAAATACAAATGAGATGAGTTCTGCCCTTTTTTTTTTTATCAACAGGTGACAGTTACAGGTATAAGTATATTTTTCAATTCAATCGAATTCTTAATGCTAGGACTTAGATATCAATAATTTATATATATATATAAGCAGTAAAAATTTATAAAACATCATGAAATACCCAGCGAAGCGGGCGGGTAACAGCTAGTATATATATATATATAAACTACCGTTCTTTTAATGTACGTTATATTTAACTTTAATGCTCAAGTGACATGTATACTAGTAGGTTAAAATGTTTGAAATCTTAAAATTAAATAAATCTTGCAAAATTTTTTGAAAATCAGAAAACACATTTTGTAGAGAGTAATACGAGCAGTCAATTGTCACTACGATGACTCATCAAAAGAGTCATTTTTGAGTAGTTTATGGTCTTTCCTAGTGATAGCAGCTACAAACAGAGCCTAAGCCTCTATTCCATAACACCCTCCTCTAATCTAGATATTATAATAGATACTGCAATCAGTAAAGGGGAATTGAACTCATGCAGATTTTTTTTACTGTTTAGAAGAAAAAAACTAGCTGAATACTTAACGTCTATTGTTCTAAAGTATTATAAATAGAATAAAAGTGAAGAATGTTTACTTTAAACACATTTGGATTTGATTTTTCTAACAAAATAGTGGAAAAAAATCTGTTTTTATCATGAGCATATTTTATTTCCTCTAATAATTTGGATTTTCACAAATGGCTTATGAATGGAAATCGCTATATAACATGCTTTTATAGTATGTTATTTTATTGAAGTGATAACTTTTGAGGGCTAAAGAGTGAACCTAAGTTAAGTATCACGTTTGGCTGCGTTACGCTCATTCAGATTTTCTCGGCTCCAGTGGGCAATTGTCTGCGACGCTCGTTTAGTTTTGAATTAAAAACTTTTTAGGGGCGTGTTTTTTAAGTAAAAATTTCACGCACATTTTTTCCCGTGAAGTTTTATTTTCTTTATTTAAACACTACTGCCATGCAGCCCACTTCCACTCAACTCCAGCGAATGAAACGAGAAAAAAAGTGCGCAAATGAAAATAATTGCAAAAAAAAAAAATGACTTTTATGTAGGAGGTAGAAGATAAGAAGAAACGAAACCTGGGATCTATTTCTTTTTTGTTTCAGTAGAAAGAGCATTTAAGCACAAAAATATGTCAAAAAGAATCAATGCCAATACTTTGGTTTATGTTAGTGAAGACAACTAAGAGATTACTAGAAAATAAAAGCAATAATTGTAAAAAAAGTACGAACCCTCTCATTTTTTGTTTGTTTAGAAAATTTTAAGAAAAGTAAACGGGGGAGGGGGGGGGTTGGATGGCTCTCAGGGCATAAGTTTTGCCAGCCTTTCATAGCATACGGCGTTATATACCGTAAAATACAGAGTATAACACGCGCTTTGAACACAAAAAAAATAAGATCGAAATTTACGGGTGTGCGTTATACGCCAGGTATAAAAATGATATCTTCAAAAACAATAAAAGAGATGAGTATAAAAAAAAATTGGTCTTCCTCATAGATCATAATATTGTTTATTTAAAAGAAACGACATACCTAATGAACTTAAAGAAGTCTAGTTTTAGAAGTATACTATTTTTTTCTCGAAAGCCTGAGATAATACCTCGAGTAAATGACTTTAAAACATAAGAGAATTTAACACATACATTTCAGATTCTTTTGTAAACGAGGTGGTGCGCGTTACACACCGGTGCGCTTTATACGCCGGATTTTACGGTAAGTTATATAAACGGTACTTACGTATTATCGCAACGTTATTGGCGATTTTATATGAAAGGAAGCACATGGTTGACAGTTCAACGCGTACTACTCATGGGAAATCAGAGTTGCCAGCTTTGTGAGTTATCTTGACCATTTGCACTGTTGCAATAGCACTTAAATACAATATAATCATATATAGGGCGTTCTAACATCATTGCTACAAGTTTTAAGAAGAGTTCGCGGCCATCACACTAGGATTCATAATTGCTTCACAACCCATAATACGAAACGTTCGGTGCTTGGTGGCGTTGTTCACAAGAACATTTAAGGAAACACACACACACAGATATGCATTACCACAATCCTTTGATCTGTCATCTCCAGCAGACGATTATGGAACGTTTTACAAACATCGACCTAGCAGATATGCACCTGGTTTACGGATTGTCAGAAAGAAATGCACAAGCAGCAGAAAGATTGTGTTGCAAAAGGTAACCGCAAAGAGATGCATCGGACTTCCTGATGCTTGCTAATTTGCACCACAATTTGTGCGAATATGAATTATTACTTAATAATAGGTATAGTAAGGGTGCACGAGTGAATCGAAATTATAACATAATTCTCGGATTTCTTCGAACGGTATCCAGTACAGAACAAAATGTGTTGAATGCCTTGATCCGTTGAAATATGGGGCTCTCCTTCACAATGCATATTATATTTTAATGATTCATATTCATACAAATTGTAATGCAAATTAGTAAACATCCGGATAGTTCGGTGCATCTTTGTGGGTACTTTTCGCAGTGCAATCTTTCTGCTGCTCGTGTATTTCCATCAGCCAATCTGTAAATAAGGTGCATATCTACCAATTCAGTTTTTGAAAAACTTTCCATACTCCTCTTCGAGTAATTATATCTCAAATAATTGTTGTAATGCATGCCTGTGTTTTCATGAATACTCTTGTGAACAAGCCACCTTGTCGAACGAAGACGTTTCCGACCATGGGTTGCATGCAAATCTGAATATTTGTGGTGTCAGTGACTCACCTTAAAGTTTGTCCCAATGATCCTAGGACACCCTGTATAATATATAAATATAATCAACATCCGTAATTTACATATAAATATTTGGTACTTTTCCGTTTCGCAGGTGCAGGCTTTAAGCCGCCAAAAATGATACAACTGATTTCAAACGGAATATTCCCACTGATAACCATTTACCACCACATTTTCAAAACAAGTTTTGTTACCTTATCTTATCAGTAACATCTTTTTAATAATACATTGAATATGGATTAAAAACCAATGAAAACTAATATTTATTAACATTTTTTATGTGTATATTGTGTGATGCCAAATCGCTAGGCAAAATTTGCGCCGACGAAACGGAACAGTACTAATATTTTTAAATAATTAGAGTAATTGACATTTAAATCGTTTTTCCTCATATACAAATATTTTAGAAAGCATAATTATTTAAGCATTGCCCTTGCACATTGCCCCTTACACACACACACACTTTATTATTTACATTTTAAATTTAACAAATTCACAACACTATTTAATTTAGCGATTGATTTCATACCATTCATTGTCCTAAATATGTGCATCTAGGATCTAATTCATCTGCACTATCTGTAAATGAATTGTTCATACATTAAGGGCTTGTTGCAAAATCAGATATGAAATATGCACTCGCTCAGTGTGATTTCACTCTGCTATATATATAATATATATATATATATAATATATATATATATATACAGTCGACTCATGATAATTCAAACTTTCGATAATACGAACCTCTCAATAATTCGAAGTATATGCTCAGTCCCTAGAAAAACTCTTGATATTTTGAACTAAAACAATACGTTTGGGTACACTCAATATTTCGAAGTAAAATCTGTGGCTGGCCAGACTACAACACGCTATAATTCGAAGCTATCTAATAAAACTCTCGACAATTCAAATACTCACTACCATAGGCAGTCCTGTAATAAACAGGTTGGAGCCTAAAAGTTTCACGTTGTGTTGTAACGTAGCCTCTTTGATGAAGATCTGTCTGCACCCATTCTTAGTGTTTTCCGGTTCTTCAAGCGAAAAGGCACTTTTATTGCTTTCCTTCTTCAAGAGGATAGCAGACCAACCTTACCTGTTGACAGCCCTCCATATCTTTCGTCCATACACGTGGCCTTGCTACACATGTGTTCAGAAAGGATGGTCCACTGTTGTGAAGAAGAGATGAGTAGGATTGTGTGAATGCATTGAATATATTCTTTTAATACAGGACTTTTAACTTCTGTAAAATATTAAAACTGTATAATATGTACTTTTAAAAAGTACTTTAAAATAATTTTGTACAATGTACAATTCTTGTTTTATTACATAGTTTCACATTTAAATGTATTAGAGAAAAAAATTATCTTCGTGTATTTTGGGAATTTTTCTCTACCCTCTTGATAATAAGAACTCTTGATAATTCGAAGTTTTTTACTGGTCCCTCCAACTTCGAATTATCAAGAGTCTCGACTGTATATATATATTTATTTATTTATTATATATATATATATATAATCAAATTTTGTACTACATCTTTTCATCTAATTTGTACTACATCTTTCCTAACATCTTACTGTTTTTAAGTCTTCAAATAGAAAGTCGAAATTTACTACACATTAAACTAGTTCAATATCTTGTTTGTACATGAATAAATGTTTTTCAAAATGAATAAAACTTTCTTCTTTATGTAATATATATGTTACATAAAAATAATACGCTAAGTAAGAGGCATGCGCTTCTATGTTGGGATCCAGTTATCATAACTAATATTATAATACAAATATCCTTGTAATTGTATAGGTCCCCAGTTATATATAAATAAGATTAATGCATGAATAAATGACGTTAAAGCATTATTTTTATATCTTTTTACTAATTTTTATTCTGATTTGACGAGAACGAAAAGATAAGTTTTCTTTATTATAATATTATTTCTGAAAATTATTTCTTTTACTGGTGAAGCATGTGTAAAAAGCGAAATGCAACACATGCATTCCCTTATATACACAAACACTCTTTCAATTTTATAAAAATGTTATATCCATTTGTGAAAAACTCATGTTATTTATCATGTTATCTTTATTTTAAGAATTTTGGTTCCCTTAGTATTTAATTGCTTGCATTTAAAAGTACTAATACCTCGACTTACGCCACCCAGAGTAACGCGATTTCAAATATTGTCAATTAGTCTTTGTTAGAGGGGAAAAAATAATAAAATTGGCGAAATTGGTAATATGATTAAAAGTTGTCGATCTTGACAACTTGCAAATAAATTGGAAGGGGATACAGTGGCGGATTAAGCGGGTGTCGGACCTGGCGGTACGCCAGGGCCTCCAGCGCCAGGACCCCAAGCTTGATGAGTGCCAAAGGCCAGCGACAAACAACCACGCCACCTTGGAACAAGAAATGAAAGGAAAACAAAGATAATGAAACCTCGCTAGAAATTTATCGAGATGCAAGAGAAATCAATGTAGAAAACTTTGAAAATATTTTTAACAATACCGATATCAAAAGCATCAGGTGAATGATCTTTTAGTTTTAAAACGTGTTAAAATAAAATTAAAGATCTACTATGAGAAAAGACAAATGAACAACGTAATATATTATATAGAGTAAAATGTTGTTGACATAATAGATATGAAATAATTGATGTATATCAAAACTGTAAGCTCCATGCAAGGTTTTAAATTTTTATATAAGTTAAAATTTTAGCCAATGAGTTTTTAGAGCAAAACATTTTATTTTGATTTTAAAGTAAGCTGACTTTCACAATTTTAGTTTTCGACTCTTAAGCCCATGGCCTCAAACCTTTTTGACACCGCCAGGGGCCTTCAACAATTTTAACTGCCCTGAGGGATAGTACGTGACATCTACACTGTTTACCTTTATAACAGAGTTGACAACTGATGAGTCATAGAAATGTACAGACAGCAAGACTTGAAGAACTTGAGTTTAGATCCACCATGGGATGATCAACAATGCATGAGACCTCACAGAATGCCTCATTTTATCATGAAGAAAGATACTAATTTTGGGAAAAAGCCCAACAGAGAGCACTTTAATAAAAATAATAAAAAGATAGGTATGGAGCTCGATGCTACAAGGAATTTTGCTGAGAAAAATCTTTGAGTCACAGAATATCTATAAGATTTATGCACCTCCATCATGAGATAATCAGTTTGGTGATTTGTGTTATCTAAGATTTTCTTAGACACTTTTTGAAATTATACTTTTCTTCGTCTCATCCCAACATAAATAATTTATGTATTTTAGGCGTGAACAAATCCTGACTACGTGGTTATTGCCCCCACCGCGTTAGTATTACTGTACTTGCAAAACCCGTAAACACACGGTTTATTAATATGACAGTGTGTAACCTTTATTTGAAGTGTAGCCCTCTTGATAAACAATTGTTTGAGATAGCAATCCCAGACATAGTGGTGTCATAGTTTTTATTATTCCTTTTATGAATTTTAGATTGATTTTTGAGCCGATATGACTTCTGTTAAAAGAAGATAAAAATCTATTTTCTTTTCAGTTTTGTATATGAGTCACCAATTTTCGAGTAAGGAAATGTTTCAATGAGATCAACTCATGACGGTCACGTGATGAAGACAAACACGTGTTCTCCATTGAATTTAAAACAGACACCAAACAATCTATACTCTATTCTATCTGCAAAATTTAGATGATATTTCATATTTTCTAATTGGGTAAAGATGTTAAAATATTATATCATAAAAGAAATCTTAGTTTATGCATGTGATTTTATAAAAAAAAATGCATTTTGAATGCTTATGTAGGTTATTATTGCTGACCAATATGTACATTTTCAAGAGAAAGTTTCTGTAAAGAGCTAAAATAGGCACCAACGAAGCGCATGAACTTGTTAGCTAGAAACACAATTGTGTGACGGTTTGACTGTGACGCCAAAAGGCTTTAACTGATTGGCTAGAAACACGTGCTATCATTATCACGTGACTATGACATCACATGAATTGAGTTCATTCGCGGATTAGTTTCAAAATCTCGTGACTGTGAGATTAGCTGTACGATGAAATAATTTTCATAGTTAAATATAAGTGACGTAAAATATTTGTTGCAAGGATTTCCGGAAATTAAAAATGTCTATATAAAAGAATGTAAGTAAAAGGTTTAAGGATAGGGGTGGCAACTCTTTTAGCATGTGGGCTGCACAGAGAACGGAAATACTGAGAGTCGTGTTTTAAAATGATTGTATTCATTATAAAGAATAATAAATATGTTGAATAAAATAATGGCAGTTTTAATCAATTTATTTGTTAAAGACCACATTGTCTCAGCTGTGCTACAAATTGAATTTTTCTCCAATGGCTGCAAATTTTGTATTTTACTAATAGACCTAGGGGTACATTCCTGGGAGCTGGTATAACTTTAGTGACACTAAAGCGGAAAGCGGAGATACTAATTGCCACAAGTAATTTTGACGCTTAGTTTCTTCCCCAGAGAGAGGCATCTGAGCTCTGACGATGTGAGATTGCACAGGAATTTAATTTTGCCGAGATCCTCCAAGCGAAATAGGCACTCTAGGGATCTTTTACATACCCCATAATCATTCGATAAGGACGCTGTCGAATTTTTGTGTCACGAAAATCCACCGACTTGGGCCGGTGTCGAACCCGCAATCTTTGGCATACATGTCCAGCGTCAAACCAACTACGCCACCCAGCCAGCTAAATATGTAATTTTAGAATCAGTTTAATAAGAAAAATGTAATATCATACTTTTCTACATTTTTTTAAAATCATGAGTGAGATTGCTTGTTGAAATTTCATCACAGCCTCCAAATTTATGTCAGCCAACCTTGCATCTACGCACATTTGCTCTTGATGATCGTCTTTTATACGTCGACTAAAATATAAAGAACACAAATTCTCCATGAATTAATTCATGCATGGAAACATTTAAGCCGTCAAAGGTTTGTAAAATCCAATGTCATAGCATTAAACACTTTCTTTACACTCCTTGAGATTTGACTTCAAGTCAATAAGTGCAAGATGTAGTTCTCAGATCAGGGGTGTAGCTACCGCCGTATCAATGATATGGGATCTGCAAGATCCAGGGGCTCCAACATGTGTATTTACAGTCCCACTAACAGGGCTCCTATACCTAAAAAAATCTCCGAATGAGTTTTTGATGCAGGGTCCCTTCCGAGGTAATTACGCCAGTACCTCAGATGCTTTATCACTATTAGCAGAAATGACATAACAGAGCAAATTGAATTTAGGCTCAATTTTTATAAAATCCTGAAATGTTCTTGTGACTTTGTCTTCCAAACTCTACACAGGATCTCTAATCTTAACAGAAACGCTTTCAGGTACTTTGTTTTTCTAACAGTGAAAAATAAAAGATGAACTTAGATCGCGTACGCGAAAGAAATCTCTGTTCAAAGCGAATTTTCTAGCTGCTTTAACGGGCTGCATGAAAACTCTTAGAGGGCCGCTAGTTTCCCACCCCTGGCTTATAAGATCCATTAAGAACTCAATGTTTTCAAGAAAATTTAAAAAGGAGCCAATTAATTTTTTTTAAAAATTACCAGGTGATTAATCAACTTGAGTCTACATTATGAAAATGGTTAAAAAATGAGATATATTTCATCCGTTTTTTACTAGCATTGATGGTGAAAAATGGAAGGGATAGAAAAATGGATCAGAACAGAGATAGATATTGTAAAATATGGTTAGGAGAATAAGTTCTAGAAGCATTTTAAGGCTTTTGAAGCAACAGAGATATTACTACGCTATTTTGAATAAGGATCAGATTAGGTCCTAGTAAATAAGATCTGTCATGCAAGATAATAAGAAATAAAATGTCTATAAAAATTAATCATTCATGCAAAACATAGAGGATTGTTTATTAAAACAAAATATAAACTCAGTTCTCTTTAAATATTTTAAATGACAAAGCAAAAATATTTTATTTTTCGTTCATGATAAAATGGAAAACAAACTGAGTGTTCATATCAATGTTAGATCTTGTATTAGCATTTAATTTGTATCAATGTTGTAAATCACAGCTTAAAACTCACAGATTAGGAATTATGACCCTTGATTATTGTATATTAACAAGGTTAGACTGTATTTTGATAAGTGGCGTGTACAGGGGAGGAGGGTTTGGAAGTTCACACCTCCCCCATACACCAACAAATTTTAAATTTACCATAGGGATTACATATGCTTCATCAATGCTTTTTTTTAATGTAATTCTACCATAAAAGAGAGGTCCGCGTACGCCACTAAGATGAGTTCCAAAGCTTTCACTGTACAAGTCACATGACTTCATTAATTCGCAATTTCTAGTAAAGGAATTCGAGTGACAAAAATGATTAAAAGCCTTCGATGTAAAAAAAAGAAAAAAAAAATTCAAATTCAAAGACCGAATTTATAAATGATTTTTATTTCTGGAATAAATTCGGACATTGCTATTTTTTAAATGGTCTCTGAGCTACGAAGAAAAATTTTAGCTTTACGTCTGAAAAAAATGTCGAACCAATAAAAGCAATATGGAACAATCTTTAGAATAAAAATTAAATTATGAATACGTCTTTCACAACAGTTCGCAATAATATTTGAAATGCATGAGTATGTATACATTTAGTTGATAATTATGTTTAGACGTTATAAAAGAAAGAAAAAACTTTTTAAAAAATGCATGAATAAAACGTGATCAAAACTAATAGTGTTTGCGCAAATTTCACTTTTCTATTTAGCTTTTAATACTCCACTATACACTGCCGTGCTAATTTTGAGTAGGCCTTGCATCAAAATTCCTTGGGGTTCTTTTTGGAGTCCCTTAACATTTTATGATTTTTGTTTTTTTGTTTACACATGTTGGGGCCCCACATGATTGATTCGGTGGCAGCTACTCTCTTGTCCCAGCGAAATTCTACTACAATTTAAAACGAATAGAAGTATAAGCATAAAAAAAAAGAAAGTAACAATATTATAAGAAATGAAATAAGCGGACTTATAATGTAGCAGAATTCATTCTCGAACCTAAATGTAGTGCTTTTAATATCCGATAGATGGCGCTACGCTGATAGATTTCGAGAAGTTTTTTCGACCGGCATATTTCAAGTTACTTGTTGCTTCTTTTCGTCAACTATTCTCTTTCTGCCAATAGCCAATCTAGTAAGAGCAGTAATCCGCTAACACGTTACGGCGCGTGCGTCGGATGAAGAGAGTTATCTGCGAAGTTTCGTCCAAGTTTCCCGCCGGGACGGCCGTTCTTGCCGGCGTTACGACTTCGAAAAACCCTTCGTCAACTCGAGCGCGAAGATAAGCGCTTCGCTTGCTTTTATCACTGAAGGGATTATTTTCGTTTTCACTGGCGATTTACGCAGCTTTCGCTTTTATAAAGTGTAATTTCTTCAAATTGAAATTTTAAAACGATTGGATCATTGGTATTTTATACTAAAAAACTATTTGAAAAATATTACTACTAAAAAAAATAATAAATTTAGTTTTTCCTATACAGAAATAACTCTTTGACATTGTGCATTTAATTTTTCTTGAAAAAGTGATTTTTTTAAAATTTGAAAGGGGAAGAAAAGTGACTTGTTATCCTTTGAAGAACAATATTGTATAAAATAACTTGTAATGAGTTACAATCTGTTAATTCCTCCAGTTTATCCTACAATATAAACGTTGCAATAGATCGTGGATAGACCTTCAGATTTTCACTCGATGAGAGGTGATTTGAGAACCAGCATGATGCCAGTGGCTCCAGCAGCCATATTGCCTCCACATAGAACTGCCACCAATTCCAGTAAACCGAAATTGGGCTTTTCAATTGAATCTATCGTGGGTTTGGAAGCCAAGTCCAATACCAAACGATCTCCAAGTCCAGAAGACGATGATAGATGTTCGGATAATGAAATTACTACTATCACACCACCTCCAGCACACTCCCACCAGAAGCTGACCTCGTCCAGTGGTTCTCCCTACTATAGGACACCAGTCGAGGACATTTATAGTGGATACAGCCAGTTCACACCACAAAGAGTTCTGCCTACCAGGACATCAGATTACCCTCACAGGGGTGATCTAGTGGCTCCTCATGCCACCAACAGTCCTTTAACATATCCTTCTGTGATGTCTCACTATGGACCTACACTATCTTTAGGACACTGTCCAGGACAATATCCTTTAGCATCCTATCTGGTCAATAGGGACTATGCATCATATCCATGGTTGATGGCAAGGCAACCGAGGATTCTACCGTATAGACCACAAGGTAAGATAAATAAATATATTTTTGTCAAAGGTAACTAAGCCAATGATAATCGTGCTAAATGTTAATATTGTTGATAGGATAATATAATGCTTTGTTGATAGGATATAGGATATTGTTGATAGGATAATATAATTTTTGACATTACTTCCAGATTAGTATTACCATAGGTATCGCTAATTTGAGCAATGCATATATAAAATTCAAGTTAATATTTAGCAATCTTTTGTTAAAATGTTATTTATTCAACAATTATGGCTGTAAAATGTGAAGTAAAACAGGTATTGAGTGTAACTGGACGTCATAAATATCCATTTACTTCGTTAAAAAGATGTTTTCCCATTTTTTAAATTATCAAATTCTTCTTTGGTTCATGTTGGTGATTCTTCGATATTTGTTAGAATCATTCGTACAATTAAATAATTTCTTATCTATTATTAAACCATTAATGTAATTGTGCACAATGTCAGTATTGTTTATAAATTATGCTGTTATAAACAAACAAATAAAAAAAATGTGACAAGTTTTAACAAAATATTTTTTTAGTGAAGTTAAAATATATTTCAGAGTTAATGATGCATATCATTTATTTAATAATGAAGTAGACCTTTTATTAGGTTATTTATTTCTTATTATAAAGTAAAAAGCTTACTGGATTTGTATTGAGATTAACATATTTATTTTTGTTTAACGTTTAACTTTTATGTTGTTTTTCTAATTTTTGTTGAGCAGCTATTATCTAATAATTTTTTTGCGATATTGATATTTTTTTTATTTACAGTCTTTACTTTTTTTTAACAGTATTTCTTCTTTGCTTTGAAACCTCTTCCAAAGCTGTGATTGTTATTTGAAAGTAGCTGTTATTGAAACATGAAACTCGTACTTATTTATTTAAAGTAATTAACGTGTAAGATATTCAACTCTTTATTTGAAAAGCTTTTGTTACTGACATTTTCTATTTTGAAAAGCAGTATTCTCATTAATAGGTTTGTAAATTCTTATAAAAACAAAATACAAATTTAAAATAGTGCGTTACTGCTTGATTATGTGTTTCACAAAATTATTTATAAAATAAATAGTGATAAGTTTCCTTGAAAATCTAATATTTAATAACTCCCTGTTGTTAAATGGTTTTTGTTAAAAAAAAACTTCTTTGGAGTTTTTCGCCAATTAATTTAAAAATAGTATGTTGCGTAAACAATTTTCAAAACTCTCTCTCAGTTATTTTTTTAAAAAATTAATTCTAAAAATGTGTTTAAAAATCAGAATTTTGATAATTTATTTTGCAAAATAAAGATTTAATGTTAAAGTAGTTTTTCTTCCATTACAACTAATGATTATATCAAACCATGACAGTTTTCTTTAACTGTTGCAAGTACAAAGTATTTCGAATTTCCATGCGCTAAAAATTTGAATATTACAGTGAGTTTAAAATGATTTAACTAATAGCTGTTGTATAACTTTTTTATGTAATAAATTATTTGACTTAGGATTTGTAATAACTTCAAAGAAATGGTCTGCTGAAATAAAAAGTTATTTTCTTAAAACTTTTTTTTTTTTGAGGTTAACAAAAATGTTTCTTTTCTCCTCCGTTATCTTTTCAAAAAGTGATACCGAGTCTTTAAGAGATACATCGATTTTTTTTATCTATTATTTATTTTACCATGGTGATGTTAAAGGTTTCAAAAATTTGGTAAAACTTAATTACGTAAAAAAACAGTATAAGTTCAAAAAATGTGTTTTGTGTGCCTTTAAAGTACAGAGTTTCTTTAATTTGCCTGGAAAAAAGTTTCATTCATGCAATATAACTAGTAATTTCTTCCGGAAAATTGTGAAAAATGTTCAAATAATAATAAAATTTGTAACTATGGGCATAAGGAAAAAAACGTAAAATGGTATAAAATATAGATGAAATATTTGTTAGGTATTTTAAGATTGTTATCCATTTTAAAAATAAAATTTTATAATATCGTTGCTTATAAAATGAATAGTAATAAAAACTGGATTTGGAACTACATGCTGATTTTTTAAAAAAATCTACCAATCTCATTATTTACTCAAAAAATAAAAATATCTATTCATGTTTACGAGAATAATTTCGATATTATTTGTAAAGGTCGATTGTGTGATAATCTAAAACGTGTTGCTGAACTCTCTCTGATTATTTTGTAATGATTTGATTCAGAATGTTGTATTTTTACTTGGAAAAATGTTTGTGATTATTAAATATAAAAATAAATTTGATCTTTTATTTAAATAAATAATTAAGCTTTTCAATTTTTTACTTTGATATAAAGTTCTATTTTTTTTATAATAGTCTAATGATTTACGACTTTTGTTGCGGTGTAAGCTGATTTAATTAGTAACAAAGTCATGCTAAGCGTGAACCTTGTGAGTTAGACTATAAAAATAATAATAAGTTAGATTTTTATTTGATAGTAAAATATTTTTTTAATAAAGGATTCAATTTTATTTATTTTTTTCTTGTATAATTTGTATGTTTGTCATAGCATAGTCAGAACTATCCTTTGAGTAACAAAAATACAAAATTCAATCCAGCTTATCTCAAAAGGATAGATATAATATATCTATCCTTTATATCTATATAGAGAATTAGATATAATATATCTAATTCTTAAACAGTATTTGAGTTTAGAACTTAATTTAGGGATCTTAATTTTATAACAGATTGTTACGTGATATTTGATATTTTTTAAATTTCCGCGGCACTTTTAACTCCGTATAATAAACTTTAATTAAAAATTCACTTAATATGTAACCGAATATAAAATCTATAAACTCAATATTTCATTTCTAAAGACGGATTTCTCTAATCATTATTAAAAGCACTAAATTCTACTTAAATACTATGTTATTTTAAAGTTATTACTCATTAAGTATTAGCATAAAATTATTTAATTGCTTACTTGCTTAACTTATGTTTGATAAAACAATATGAGTTTTTTGCTTATTTTGTTAATGTTGCCCTTCATTTGCTTAAAAAATTAATTTATTAAACAAAAAATGTTATGAATTTTTTTGGTTAAATAATTTTTAACTTACATTTCTTGCACTTTTGGGAGAGATTAGTTATCTAAAGAAGCATTTTCCAGCTCTCCTTAAATGTTATTTCAAATTAAAATTATAAAAATCTGATATTTTATTTTACATTTTCTTTAATTACTATTGAAATTTACAAAACTAATAAAATAGTTTTTCCTGTAAATAAATGAAAATCGCGATTTTTATTTGAAGTTAAATGCCTCTTCATTAGATGATTTCATAACATACTTTTTCTTGAAATAATTCGAATTTTTAAAGAATAAATTATTTTTTAAAATTTATCTAGAAGTCGTTACATTTATTTTTGTGTAGCATCTCGAACTTTCATGGTGAACGCATTCAAAATAAATAACATTTGCTTTTATCTCAATCAACATTCAATTTTCACCAACGCACAAATTTTATTAAGTTCATCACTTAATAAGAATTCTTCAAAATTTCTTCCTTTAAATAAATAAGAAATTTTAAATAATTGTTTATGTTTTAATATGTGTCATTTGATAATCATATAAGGATTCTTTTTTAAAACAAGCTTCTGAAAATCCTTTGATTTTGTTCCAGTGCGTTCTGATGATTTTACATTTCAAAAGTGTTTTAAAGGATAACTTTACTTCCTGTTTTGTCGAATTGCAGAATCATTCATAAATTATTGGTCTGCTAATATTAAAAATATGTACCTAACAACATGTTTTAATGCGGGATATAAGGCCTCAGAAATTATTTATGAGAAATAATTTTTTTTAAAAAATTGTTATTTCATTGCAAAAGAAATCAAATTGTATGGTGCATTTGCATCTTTTACTTTATGTAATGCCAAAAATTTAAATTAATCAAACACTTTTTTTAAACATATGCTTGAAAAATATCTTTAAAACAAATGAAGTTTAATTTTAAAATTATTTTAAATGAATAAAATTCAGAATTATAAAGATTTTTAAAAATTTGATATTTTGTAATGTTGCAATCTCGTAGCAACGTAGATTATTGTCAAAAGAAACATTCCTTGGCGGATTTTAGAGGAGTGAATTTTATGATTTTCCAGTGCTATATAACGCAAAAGAAACAAGTTGAATATATTCAAATTAATTTTTTAAAAAATTGCATACCTTAAAATTTTTCAATAACTTTTATATGCACTTCATTTTACCTCTTTTCTAAAAGTACTTATAAGGTTTAAAAAGAAATATTTTCCACGACTCATTGCATTTCTAGTGTTAGAAACGATTGAAACTGATTGGCCTTATTTATTTCCTATTTCAAATATGTGTGCCAATAATTATTTTTTTATTACTAAACGAAGAGTTAATTGTGATTTTATTATGAATTTAAAGTGATTCAATCAAATATTGTTTAAACTGTTTGATAAATTACTTATGGAAAACTTTTTCGCATGAATGCATATTCTTTTTATTAATTTTCTGTTTTCGCTTGTAGCAATGTCAATTGTGACATTGCCAGAAATAACTTCCATAATCACTCAGATGTGACGTTTTAATGATATAAGAATCAAGTGATTAATGTTTAGATAATTCAATAGTTGTTTATTACTACGAGATAATTTTACTGCCATTTAAAATATAATCGCTATAACTGTCATAATATATATTAATATTGTTTATGAAGATTTGATTTCTTTGTACACATCTTGTTGCTAAAATTTCAGAATAAAATTATTTAAAAAAAAGGAATAAATAAAAAAAATGGATAATTCAAAACATAAATCATCAGTGAAAAGAAAAAACTGTTAAAAGTTATAATGTGCGCTGTATAAAAATGTAAAGTGATGACGAATATGTTTGAAAAAGTTTTTTATTAGTTGTTTCCTAGTTAATATTCTCTTTTTTTTATGTTCTAAGTGTGAAAGCTATATTTTTTTACTACATACGATATTCTAAAATTGCACTATCATTTTAAAAACAATTACTTAACAGCCTTTTTTCAAATAGTATAAAAAAAAGCTTTTTTCCAATCAATGTTAATTAAATTAAATTAATTATTTATTTCCAATCAGAATTAATTTTTAAGAAATAGTTTTTGTGTTGTTTAAAATTAATTTTTTTTGTATTGGTAAGCGAAGCAAATTTTTGTAAAGGTTGAATTTCTTGAGCGTACTTTGATTTTAATATATATGTATTTACTGAAAATTAATTTAAAATCTGGATTTCTTGCATTATAAATTTACAACTTATCTATATTGTCACAGTAAGTTTATCTTAGAAGAGTATTATTCAATACAAGAGTGTATCTTTTATAAGTCTTCGCGAATAATTTCCGTATATGTTTGAAGAATTCATCAAGAAAAAGAGATTTCTATCCTAGGATGTGCCAAGTATTTCCATAAATTTTTGCCGTAAATCTATTTTTTGCTTACTTATGCCTCGTTTTAAGAATTATAAACTTCATTCCTTAAAAAACCACCATTAAACATAAGAAGTATAAGATTTTGTCCGTAGTTGTGATATTATCTCCATTACGAATGATGTATGTATTAAATTTATCTGATATTTATTATTTTTCCTATATCAGTTTGCAAAAATCAGCAAAAATCAGTTTGGACCGTGTAAATTTTATTTGTATTCAAGTAGCATTATATATTTAAGTTATCACTTTTAGTGAAAACTGTATTCCATATAGTAGAAATACAGAAAAGAGTTCTGTATACAATTATTGTATCGCTTTAAAACGAATAAGTAAAATAAACATTGTTATTTACGAAAACTTGTAATGTATAGATTGTATATCTGTTTATCTTTAGATAAAATGTTTTCTCCTTTTTTAAGCTTAAAGAACACATAAAACAGAATTAAACTTCATATTTAGTTTCCGATTTGTACATTGGATTTTTTAATTGTACACTGTTTCCCCATAAGTAAATAAGAAATCCTATGGTGTACCGTTTTTCCAAAATAATTTAACGGTAATCTTAGTTGATCTAATTGGAAATGGGAAAAAGGAGGCCGCAGCGACGTAATAAGAGCAACAAACCCTGTTTCATGGGTGAGGTAATTAGATAACTAATAAGAAATACGTGTTTAAAGTCTCGTTAAATGGGTGGATGCACAAACACCAATGGGAGGGGCGCGAATCTAAATGTCAATATTAAATTTAACGGAATTGCATTATACAAGAAGATAATTACTAATTAGACGTGAACTGTTTCTCTATACCTTTTAAGGCGATATGGTACCATCTTCACAATTTTTTTTATTTTTAATATTTGATATTTGGTTTTAATTGTATTTCATAAAGGTTAATGTTTAATAATAATTCCAAACAAAAAAATTTTAATTTGTTGCAAAATGTTTGTAAAATTTAAATTCTTTTAGCTTTTTTAAGCATTTTTTAAATCCTTAAGGCTTTTTTAAAGATGTCTCTATTTATTCAAATTTTTTTTCCAAGTACCTTATACTATTCTATATAAAACTGTGCATGGGGTTTTTTCTGCTGCTGCTCTTTAATATTTTATTAATTTTTTTGTAGTTAAACTCCCAAAAATTCTCAAAAAAAAAATTAATTTTGATTTTGAAATTTTTTAGAAAAAGTACAAACATGTTAGAGCTAATTCCATACACAGTTTTACAAAACATACATTTCAGAACATGTATAAAAAATTTCAAACCCATATTTCAATTATCAAAAAAGCTTTAGGGTTTTGAATAACAGTATATATACAAAAATTCAACAGGAAGAAAAATGAGTTTGAAGTTTTCATTCCATGAATATAGCATGATATAATATTCATCGAATAGTCTGAAACTTTTATGAAATGTTAATTAGCTTATTTAAAACTACTTACCATAAAAAATTGCTCAAATGTAGAACAATTACACAGTATACTGCCATAATGAATACATAGAAAAAAACGAATGAAAGATCAATACTTCATAAAACTTTATCTTAATAATTATAATAAAAAATAAATACACATACTTCAGAGCTAATACACAACATGTACAAAAGATGTTTATGCCTTTATTTTTTATTTCCATGATTTTAAAAGCCTTCGCATGTTAAATATTATTCACGAATAATAGCAAAATCAAATAACAATTTATAGGTAAACTACATCAAAATCTAAGAACTATATATATGCATTTGTTTAAATAAATATCTTAAAATGTTTTAATAATAAAAGTGTTGAACCTCACACACATGGGATATATATATATATCACCAAAAACAAATATATAAAAATGGGAGAGTTTTTCTATTCTTGCGAATTAGATTTTTAATTATCTGAGTTATCAAAATGAGATTTAGTATATGTGCTTTGGGAGAATCCGTTTTTAAGTTTTAATTTCATTCATAATATTATCATAAAAAACACGCACACCTTTTAAATCTTGACCAAATCCATTTGATCTTCCCCAGTAAATAATTCACAAACTAGAATTTTTGCATGAATTGCACAATTCTTTCTTAAAATGATTTATTACTGCATATATAATGTCAATCTCATTGATGCGCATTAGAAAAATAATTAATTCATTTTTTATCAGGCTCTTTTCTAGCAGATAATCTGAAATGTAGGCGTGATAGTTGCTGTTTAGCATCAAACATTGCTCCATTACTTAATGAAAAATGCAGGTAAAGCTTTGAAATTTTGCAGGCATATTTATAAAGGTTCGGGTTGTCAAATCAGCCAATAAAAAAAATTTCGACAGTTTAATGATTTTTAGGGTACCATATCGCCTTAAATTCTATATTAGATTTAGTTAAAATATTATTCGCATTAGCTATATTTAAAGTTTCGGTATTATATCTGTAAGCAGTACGTTCTTATCAGTTTCGTTCATAGTTTAGTAAACTATTTCAATATTGTCATGTACAAAAAACAAAAAAAAATTGTAAATACATGCATTCGATTATGGGGAATTTTTTATTACCTGCTTACGTACAAATTCTTTAACTCGTACGCTGTTGTGTTACTAACTTTTTACAAAGCTTTTTCAGCAACATGTTCTCAGTTTATTTTGTAAAAAGGATGCTTTTAATGAAAAGGCAGTTATGATGTAGAAACCGTGACTAATCATCTATAAAAATCTATTTTTAAATGATGAAACAGCATAAAAACTAAACTAAAAGTAACATTTTCTTTTCCTTATTCAAATTATTTGGAAGATGAGATATTTGTTCTTTTAATTTAAATTGAGAAGAAATTCTGTTTAACTTTTCTGAAATATTAAATAACGTATTACTAAATATTGTGCATTCGTATTTAATTTTTTTTCTTTGTAAATTTTTAAAATGTCCTAAATTATGCTAGAAAATCAAATAAAAATTTTTAAAAAAAGATTGTTGCATTTTTTTTAATCTTGTTGCTAATTTTTAAACATTGCCTCTTGCATTCATAAAAAAATGCATTAAATTAAAAGTTTGTTTTCTGAGTAAAAGAAGTTTAAAAAACTCGAAATGAAATTGAAATTCATTCATTAAAAATTCTTCTTTTGAGGAAAAAAATCGTGAGAAGATTTCTGTTTTAATTTTCCCTCACTTTTTATTTAATTAAAACTGTTGCGTATATTTTATTTTTTTAAATTACAAAATGTGTTTTCTTTCGACTTTCCTTTTTATTCTTTTGTAGGCAATAATAACACGTTGCTATAGGAAAAGTTAAAATTGTCTTCTGTTCTCATGCATATAAAGGACAAATTTCGCCAAATTGTAATCATGCACGTGTCACTTTGTTCAATTTCATTACAAGCTTGTGGAGCATACTACTTTTCTAATTGTCTATCTTTCCAAACAAAATGTTATGAAAATTAATATATTTACATACTTATTTATTATGCATCCATTTGATTGAAAAAATGAAAGATAGTATAATTTGTAAAAGAAAATGAAAGTTTGAAAGAAAAGAAAGTTTCTCAGAAAGATTTGCAAGAAGGGGGATCAATACAACTATTCGTTAATTTCAAAAACTTAACGTTTTCATTTTTACTCAATTATTTTTAAATTAGAAAAATTATTGATTTTTCTTTAAAAAAAAAAAACAGTAGTGAAGAAAGAAAAAATTGGTAGTAAAGAAACTATAATGTTTCTATTAATTTATAAACAAAACTATAAACACAAAGAAGAAAAAATTATATTCTTAAATAAAATCTTATAAATAAGAAGAAAAAGAAATATCAGAAAGTTCAATTCAATCGGATATTTCTTAGGTGCCGTAGATTGTCAGTCGTTATTTTAAGTGTTAAATCTTCGAAAATTCTGTAGAAATGAGATTCAAATTAATAATATTGAAAAGTGATTCATTTTGCCGGTTTTGTGACATAATTTAGAAAGAGTTTATTTTGATTTTTACTTTAAAAATATTCTCCACATATATTAAATCTTGCTTTTCAATGTCACGAAATCATAGTTTATCTGAAGCAAGATATACTTCACTAACTTTAATTGAAAATAATGAGTTCAATTGGATATAATTGGCGCGCTTTTCAAACCTTGGTTCAACAAGAGTGTGATTAATGGAAAAACGATTTGTTTAGCTTGAAGAGAAAGGAAGAAAATAAGGAAACATGTCAAAAATTGTTTTACAGTTCAGCAAGTTAATTTAAATTAGTTTACATGCATCTCGAGAGTTCTCACTCTTGTTTGGTGTCAACATTTTGAGTGCTGCCTTTTCATCGATAATTCTTTTTCGTATTTTAATGTTTTCACCGCTAAAAAAAGAATGCTTAGGAAACTAACATTTCCTTTTCATTTTTAAAATTATTTCTAAATAAAAAAAAATCAAGATGTCAGTGATTTTGTAAATTGGGGGTGGCCAACCTTTTTGGGAAAAAGTGCCACTATCTGATAAAAAAAAAACTTTGTGTGCCACTTCCAATTTTTCCAAAAATTAAACCAAAAAAAGGAGAAATAACTGTTACTTGTTAGCTTATTATGGGATTTTCACGCAAATAGCGCATTTTATAGTGCAAGCCTATGTAGTGGTAGCTTAAAAAGTAATATAACAAAAAAAGAGAAAAAAGTACTGCAAGTTCCATTTTAAATAAACTTTTTCAGGTTGAATCAGTTAAGTTAGACATAAAAGAAAAATAAGTAATTTAATTATTAAACCGTCAATATACTTACTTAATGTGGCTTTGAAATTGAACTTTTCCCCCCAATCATGAATATTAGGATTAGCTCTTGAAGATGGAAACAAAATCAAGTTGTTTTTCATGCATATCAACTTGTTTTGAGGGATATTTTGTTTTAATGTTCATAATAGAAAACATTTATTCACAAACATGCTAATCAAAATTTTGAGGGTTTTTTTTTGTCTGAAATAACCGCTTTTCAATAAAATTGTGATGAAATTTGTGTGTGTATTTATTATTATTTCTTCAAATTTTCAATAAGTCTTCGTGTGCCACTATTACAACTCTCCCGTGTCATACTGTGGCACACGTGCGGCGGGTTGGCCACCCCTGGATTAAATCATTTAGTTTTCATTTTGGTTCATTTTCAGGTTTGCTTTGGACAAGGATCGAACTTATTTAAACGATGCAATTAACACAAATTCTTGTATCACTTGTATTCTAGTAACACAATATCTTGTATCAAATCGGTATATGAATGAAAGAATACACTAAAAAAAGTAAAAAAATTGTATTAAAAAGTATATTTTTTTAAAAAAAGTGTTAACATGTGTGGGTTTAAGTTTGTCTAACAGCTAATTTATTGTGATAACCTTTAATATCCTTTATTCCTTAAAAAGTCCTTTAAAATCTGCTTACAAAAATTATTTGAAAAAAAAGTGCAGGAGAAAATTTACATCTAATAAATACTATGAATTCATTTGTTATACAACAGCTATCCAGTTTTAGAATCCAATATTTTACTAAGAAATACCTATTCAGCGAGAAAGAAATATGGTTTAAAGAAGGCTAAGAATTGGATTACCTGTTAATCGTAAATGTTTTTTTAAAAATCAGTGCATAAAATTTTTCGGATTATAGAAATAACATGATTGTCAGAAGTCAGATACGAATTAAGAAAAGAATCGTATGTTGTAATATAAATGATATCATAAATTTTTTAAAACTCTTACTTATTATCTACAATGACATGCTGCTTATATACGCTTAAGGTGGATACAACAGGAATGCACCTCAGGCCTTAAAACCCCAATACTATGCCTTTTTTAATTAAAAAAGTAGGTTATGTGTAATAATTTTGTAATTAAATATGGTAAAATATGTCTCCCATGTAATTTTATTTATTTTTTGTTTCTTTTCTGAGCCTTCACTGACCTTATTTCACAATTCCTAGGTACAGAATATTAAAAAGTAATAATAGTAAGATGTATTTTTGAGCTTGAAGTAACGAATGTAAATGTTTTTAAAGATTGGATGTAAATTTCTGCTTCCAGTCTCTTAATTGTTTTCCTCCATACTTGATGCTATGTCATGAAACCTTATCATTAATCACAACTTTTTATCATGAAAATGACCACCTCTTAAAATTTTAAGTTGGAGAGGATCTAATAAACGAGATTTTATATTGCATTATAACTGGTATCGTTTAAAGTAGGAAACTGGTTATGCTTAAAATTTTTCTAATTTACCACTAATACTAAAATAAGGGGGGGGGGACACTATCTAAAAATGTTCTTTTGCCTAATTTATAAAAAATTTTAGTTTTTTTGAAATTTTTGTTTTTTTTTAGTGAAAATAATGTTAAGTTACTTAGCAGACTGTATTAATTACAGCTAAATACACTGTGTGTTACCTATATATATATTTATTCAAAAACCATTACGTTTTATAGTTTTGTTGAGATTTTTAAAGTATTATACACACTGTTGGGCCGTTGGGCAACTAAAATGATGGAAAATTTGAAACATTTTTCAATCGGAAAACAGTGAAAATAAGATATAAATTACTAGAACCGTACGATTAAAAACTTTTAAAATTGCTTTTCTACTTAAATCATTCCCTCCTTCATATATATATATATATATATATATATATACATTTTAGGGTGCAACACACACACACACACACACACACAGAAGGAAATTGTTAAAGTGAAATTCAAGCGTTAATAAAATACCCATTCCCATTAAAAGATAATCTAAACATTTTTGTCTAAAAGGAAAATTGTTTATTAGTTATAATTACTTTTAATGTTTCTCAGTTATTATTCTTTTACTACTAATAAAATGAGTTGAAGATAACTTTTGGAAAATATGCATTAATAGAAAACTTCGAAAAAGTTGAATAATATTTTCCACACGTTACTTTTTAATTTCATTATCATATTATTTCGTTATTCTTATAACGGACTCATTTTTTTTCTTTATTCCTATTAATATTTATATTGCAGTAATCGTTGAATTTGTTGTTAGAAAAGTAGTTGCTATTTTATAAATGGGGAACATGTAGTGTTCTGAACTTATGCAGTTTTTAATGTTGTATTCAAAAAATTAAAAACTCTTTCTGAGATAAAAAAAAATATGTCCCAGTATTAATTACTGTTGTTTTAAAATGCATATACCTATTTATCATTTTTTAACATACAATAAATGCGTAATTTTAAGCAAGAAATAGACGTCAACAAACTATTGAATTTTGCGATATAAGAAAAGAAATAAGGAACATAATTTACAAAAGGGAGAAAAATGGCTGATACGAATTAAAAAAAAAAAGAACAACATAAAAAAAATTATGCAAACCATTCGAAAACATTTTTAGTTTTAAAAAGGAAAATATGTTTATGATTATATATTAATTAGGTTTTCAAAAAAAAAAAAACGTGCTCGTTTTTAGAATGCATTTTGAATTTTTTAAACTTGGCTTGATAAAACGCTGACGCGCCTTTGTTATGCAACATTCAATATAAATTTCCATTTCTTGTCTTTTAAAAAAAAAGTTCTGCCCATTTTTTTTTAAAAAAAAAGTGAATTATTTAGAGTTGTAGGACTCAAAAAGGAAAAATCAAAGGTTGTGTTTTGAGTAATGCATTATTGTATAAATAACGATTATGACTACAAAACTAATTATTATTTTCAGTTTTATTTCTGACCCCGTAATTTTTTGCAGTTTTTTTAGTAGTTTAATTGAATTCTATTTGACATGATATTTTTATGATTGCGAATTATGTAATTGTAAAATAATTGTGAGTGTTTGTTTTATGTAGAATTAATATAGGTTTCTTAATACCATGCTGTGACATATATATAATTAAATAAATAATGTGTTCACACACATTTTAATGTTACTAAATTTTTTTATATAGAGAGATAATATCAAAATATGATTAAAATTAAAGTATATTATTTTTTGCAGTCTTCGGCCGTGCTTTAGGCATTTTTCCTTAATTATTAGTATTTCCTCTTTAGTGCACTTAAAAACAGGATAATTTAATAAATTAATTAATATTTTAATTTACAGAATTTAATCTATATAATTCTAGCAATATATATTGGATAAGTATTAAAAGTCTTTCCTTCGTCAAATTATGTAAAACAAAAGAAATACTTATATTAAACTGAATAATTAACTAGTATAAAATAGTATATTAATACAAAGAGAATTTATTTTGTATTAGTTATGAGAAAAAGCAAGTACTTCAATTAAAGGAGAGAAATTGTAACACATACGCGCGAGGGAAAGGTTGATAATATGTATTATGAAAGATATTGTACAATGTGCATGTCGCTAAAACTCAGAAAGGAGTTCCGATACGATGAATGGATTTATATAATGTGGTAGCCCTATATTCCCCTTCCCTAAAACGACTCCAAGGGACATTGCGAGGGCTTTAGGGGGGGGGGATTCATAGATAAATATTCCTGTTTCTGAACTGTTAGACCTATAGACTTGAACCTTTGTAGGTGCGTTACTTTCATGAAAAAGAGATCCGCTACTAAATGGGGTTTGCGAAAACTGACCCTCGAGAGGCGTTGCAGGAGCATAAGGGGTATTGTAAACACATATTTCTGGTTTTGGACTATTAGACCTACACAGTCTTGAAATTTTGTAGGCACTTTTTTTCCTGCTAACGAATTTAGTGGAAATCCGTTAAAGCTTAAGGGGTGCTTTAGAATAATCTCTCATTAAAATACATTTTAACATTTTTCTATGCACTGTTTTGTACTGGGTTTTATTCTCATTACTATTTAATAATTATATCATGATTAATATTTTTCATTTTTAAAAAATTAATCCGTGTGAAGAATGGGTACTTATGCTAGTAATAAACATATATGTTTCTCGTGTGTTTCTGCAAATGAGTGCTAGGTTAATAATGCTGCAAATTGCTTCATATTATTATTTATTTTCTTTAAAAAAAATTTTAAGACTAAAACATATTATTTTATTTTGATTAAAATAAATTTATTTAGATTTTCTAAAGGAAATAGTTTTTGTGTTAAAAGCAAATTGCGAGCTGACTTTGAAATGATCTGTTATTTTACTCTTAATTGCGTACAATTTAAGTTAATGTAAATCGCTGTTTATAAATAGATGGCTATTCTGAAATTAAAGTAATTTACGCGAAAATATCGTATTTTTATTCTGAAATGAACCATTATCTTATTTTATGCATTTATCTGGTTTTAAAATCTTAATTTGAGCTTTATTATAAAGAATATTCAACCATAAAAATTTTCCCTCAGTGTCTTTGTATTGCGACCTAATTCGATCAACTCGTGAGAGGTTTAACTAATCTATTGTCCATTTTTAATCGTGCACAAAACAGGTAATTTTCTGGTTTTTATCTTAACATCGAAAAATCTATTTAAGAATTTTAATATGCAGACGTAGAAGCAAAACAGTAATTATTCTGTTTATGCTTAAATGATTTTGTGCATATAAATTTAAATCAACTCACACACTCACATCTCTATCTTTTATGCTCATAATGAACAGACACAAAAATTGTAATAACACATCCTTATAAATTTGTGGTATGGTTGTTTTTAAAAATTTTGCACTATCTTTTAATTTTGAATGAGCATAATAATAATAATTTAGTTTTAATATTCCAAGAGCAACTGCCGAGTAAGAAGTTTTATGTGATTAGACAATGATTAAAACAAAAAGCTGGCTTTTTAAATTACATTATGGTTGGTAGCAATTTCTGCATTTTTCGCAAATTATGGATTGAATTCTTAAATATTTCCTGTGTTCTGTGATAAACTTTTTGTTTTATCTCAGAATGTAATAAATGATAATTGATAACGTTCTGTGATGTACATTATCTCAATAAGAATAATTTCGTGTATGAAAATAAATTGAAAAATTTAAGAAACCATATACTTTTTTTTTTCGAAAAATGTTTACTATCAAATCCGATCAAATCCCTAAAGCCAGTCATTAGTGATTACTTAATTTAATATTTTATATTTCAAAACGTTTATAAAAACAATTAGATTTTTGATTACGAATTTTTTGATTTTTTAAAAAAATTACGATAAAACAGAAATGATCATTTTTAGGAGAAGTGCTTGATTTTTTAAAGCATTTTGAAGCCATAAAATAAATTTTTGAGTCAATAAATAATATTAATTTTTCAGCCGTAAGTTTTATTTTTACTTTTAAGTGAACAAAAAAAATGTATATAATAGTCAGTTAATGATGTGTAAAAAATATCATGCTTTTGGAATATATTAGGAAGAATTGTCTTGTATTGAAATGAACTATAGTTACTAAGTGTTTTTTAAAGCTGTCGAATCTTAATATAAGCAACTGTAGTTTTTGTTGTTAGATCAATTCGTAATATTCCGCGGTTCCAAATAGATTCGAACCCATTCGTCAACATTTCAACTAAAGCCAGCGTACAAGTCATGCAACATTTTCTTACGTAAGGGTTTTGGTAAATTTAAGAAAATCAGTGCTTAAGTATTTATTTGTAACGGTATTTTATTTAACTACTTTTCTTCTGAAATTTTTTTCTTTAAATTGCACTATAAGAGAACGTAATTTCGGATTTTTCGTACACGTTTAGCAAAGGTGAAGCTTGCAATATATAAACAGCAAAGTAAAATATAGAAAATATAATAATTCTGCAAAGATTGAAAACCTTTCGAAATATATGCGTGTTAAAAATTCTTATGTACACTCAACAATTTCGACGCTTTATCAGTTTTAAGTACTGTAATTCTTGACCATAAAAAATGTTTTTTTGTTTGTGCATTTCTTGCTGGTAAAATTTTAAGAAAAATTATTTTCCCTTGCTCTCACAACTTTACTTGAAAATAATAACTGAAATTAATTTATTATAACCTATTCTGATGAAACTGATTAGTTCTTTTTGTTCTCTTTATTTAAAATAATAATAAATGTTTTTGAAACTTTTTGTTGGATAGGTAAAGGACTTTTATTGTTTTTGAATAAAACTCCTGCGTATAAAGAACAATTTAAAAATCATGTTTTTTATTATTTTGAAAACCTAATAGGCATTTGAGTTTTATGATTATCCTAAATTGTTCCATATATCATTAAAAAACGTTTATTCTAAATTCTTGCTTATTCATTTACACAGAATTCCCGTTTAATCATTATTATATCATTTCTATTCTTACTTAACCGTTTTTTCCCTCTGAACTGTTCCTTAAGTTTTAAAACGTAATTTATTTTTTCTACTGTCCTGAATTGTTCATTAAATGTTTAGAAATTGTTTTTTCCCCACAGTTTCAACTTTCAATTAGAAGTTCGCTTTAAAATATCAGGCACCAACATGTCGATTTGTAATTAACTTTTTATAATGTTGTACTTTGCTGTCAGAGCTTCCTGAAAGGTTTAAAGGCATTAACGAACTTTGCACACTAATATATTGACAAAAATGTTACTTTTTATAATCATTTCTGGAAAAGCATAAAAGTGGCTTAATTCTCATGAAGGTTTATTAAAACATTTAATCTAATGAAATAAATTTTCACGAATAAGTTTCATTTTCCATCTCATTTATAGGTCATTGCTTAGTGATCTTATTCTATTAAAAACTTATATTTTAATTTAATTGCTGTTTTATTAATGATAATCATTTAAAATTATAAAATGGAATACGGTTAGAGTTTGCTCTATAAAAAAAGTGATGAACATGTGATACTCTTTTTTTTTTTTTTAAAGGTTCAATCAAAAACAAAAAATGTTTTATTTCTTGTTCTAAAAATTGTAAATTTTTAAATTTTTTTGTGGATTACATACCCTGAGAAACTTTAAAAATTCATCATGCGTATATGGACACAAATGTACTTGAATTCTTTTAATTCTATAAATTATTTATAGTTAAAATTGCTGATAAAACAAGTACAAAATCAGTTTTATCAGGGACACTAATATTAATAATTAAGTGCACCAAACTGTTTATTTACATTTATTTAAACAACTTGTTCTTGAAATTAGTATGCAAGTCTTTGAGTAGGAGCTCTTCAAATCACTTTATAATTCTGATTGAGAAAAATAAAAAGAAATGCTTATACAAATACTTATTTTTTATATTCGAATATTGTTCGAATATCAATTTTTTATATTCGAAAATCTACATTTTACTTAACATATTTAATTTTTTTTTCATGAACAGTAATGCTCTGAATTTACACAAAAGGGTGAACTGAGTGATAACCGTATAAATTGGGTTAAAATTTCGCATATAAATTACTTTGTGTGAAGCTGAAGACGAAAGAAATTAGTAATTTAGGGGTAAAAAATATTAGTAAAAATTTTTTAGTAAACACAAATACAAAAATCGCAAACTGAAGTTATTTTAATGTAGAAGGTTTCACAAAATCTTACATAAAGTTTTCTACCGGCTGAAATACTTTTTTTCTCCCACAATATTTCTCATAGCTCTGTTTTCATTGTTTATCTCATAGCCTTGTTGTAATTTAAAATAAATTTGCTCTTCGTTGGAGTCTATATTTTCTAAAATTTGTAGCCCTTTTTCAATCAAACTGTGGCCTTCTGTGGAATTCTTAACTGTCATTCGATCTTCTGATTGAACTGGGTCTTAAGTCTCCTTCAATGTCTTGCTCTTGCTCATACATTTCTATGAGTTCATCAATTGTCAGCTCCTGCTTGTGGGAATCCAGCAGTTTTTGAATATATTATGGTAAATTAAAATAAATTTTTATGGCTGAGCGTCGATTCCACGTGATACGTTCGAACAAGTGAATAAGCTAAACAGGAAGCGGGGAACGAGTAATCGAGTTGCTAGAGCTCAAACAAAAGACGAATGGACGATATTTGAACATTGCGTGACTCCGGGTTCGCTTAAATCAAGGTAGCGAAAGTCGAGGAAAAACTAATTTCTTATAAAATATATTTGTTTTCTAAAACTGTATTTATATTCTTGCAATTGATATCAAATAGAAAAAAATTTTACTTTTAAAAGTTTACCTGTGCTAAATTTCAAAGAAATCTGATGCCTTTATCTTCAATATTCAATTGGAAAAACTAAGTTATAGGACTTTTTATACACACTTGAAAATCAGAGAAATTTAATTAAAAAATCCAGAATGTTACTTCGATTATTAATATACAAATCGATTACAAATATTTTAAAATTCTATCTCAGGCTTTTACAAAGAATCCCTATGTATAGATGCAAAACTGATTTTCGTTCAAACTTTTTTTACATTAGAATATTTTCAGAAATATGCCAATTCTTAAAAAAAATAACCCAGAAATGACGTGTTGATATTTATTTAAAAATACATTTTAAAGGCGCTTATATACTAGCTAGAATTCTATAAGAATCAATTAAAAAACTCAAACTTGTAGGATAACTTCAATAATGTTATATATATATAGAGAGAGAGAGAGAGGGAGAGAGAGAGAGAGAGTCATAAAATATCAATTATACAAAATTGATACTTTATGACTAAAGCAACTAACTTGTCTGAAGAGAATTTAATCAGATAAGTCAATATATCCCGAACTTTTTTTTGTGACACTAACATGAACTTGTTTTTTCCCCCTCGTCGTAAATTTTCATAGGTGTATACAAAAACTATTTATCTGTTTAAAGGCATTGAAAACAACTCTATAGATATCTTTATCTCAATTATAATGTGCAGACAGCTTTATGGAACCGATGAAGAGTTGCATCAGTAGAACTCTTGATTGCTGAAAGCGTGTCATATATGTTATTGTTTGAATTACGTCATGTGTTTTAAAGTAAACAGCGTTTGAAAGCCCACCATATGAAAAAGCTGATGGTCTATTTGCACAATCACAATATGAAAGCAAATGTTTAGTTTCTTAAGTCATATAAGTAATGTAAATATTTTTAAAATTAGTTTTATATAAAATATTATGAGATTTTTGGAAATCAACTCAGTGTTTAAGAAAGTCTTCTATGAAAATTTCAGCTTTAATTATAAAAGTAAAGTTGTTCAAGTTACGAGAGTCCACATAATGTTAAATATTGAAAATTTGAACTCGTAATACTGTAAATAATTTTGACTTTGTATACAGAAATAATTCGATTTTGCTGATGTTTAAAATTTTATTTTTAATGGAATTGAAATTTATTTTTATCTTATGAATTTTGAACAGAAGTGAATGAATGTTTCTCTTTAAAGCGCGAATCATAGATTTTATCTCCTTTTTTTAAAATGCAATAAACGATTAGAAAATGCTTAGATATATAATCAAGTTTCATTACTTTTAAAAATGTTTCATTGGCACAGAATCATACTGATCTAAAATAAAAGAGAGTAGCAGAGTTTTTTTTTTTTGAAAGAATTATTATTTTATTTCTCTTAAAATATATCGTCTGACAAACTTATGCGCTGGCTATTTGTACAGATTTTCTTTTTGTTCACTGTTTGATAATATTCTTTGTAATTGTAAATTAAAGTACTTTGGGAATCGGATACACATAGTCTAGGTATAATTTATTTGCTAAGTTTGATTTGAAAAATACTTATCGTCCATTTCACTGGAGTAATTTGAAAAAGAAAAAAAAAAAAAAACTCTCCTATATTCTTATACGAGATCCCAGCCTAAGGTAAGACAGAGTTATACAACGTCGTACGACATAGCTGAACGAAGGATATATTTGACGGACCTCTTAATTTCGAACCATTGATAAGTGACTTCCACACCACACCAACCAGAGGACTTTCAGCTTCGACAGATTTAACGTGCATCGGCCCCCTCCACATGGTGGTTCTACAGCGGTACTAGGTTTGAACTTACGATACGCCACCCATGAGTCCGTGGCGTTGATCACTAAGCTTATGCTGCCACAGACTGAAGAACAATTGCTGAAATACGAGGGGAAATAATTTTCATCTTTTTCAAAAAGAAAGTAATTTAAAATCACAGATAGATTTTAATTTTTTTATTTTTTATTTAGAATTCAAAAGTATTCAGTGAAGAAAAAAAAATGTCATCTTTTTTCACCAAGTCTCTAGTTTGCTGATGGTTAAATATATCGCATATCATCCTATATTATTGAGTTGCGGAAGTTAAGATTTTCTTTTTGATAAATTTCACTTTAATACTTGAGTGAATATTTAAAGTGTGAAAGTAAGGACTATTTACTCACACACACTTGAATGCCCTCTTTGGGAGTCTGGTTTCTTTAA
Organism: Trichonephila clavata; assembly: GCA_019973975.1. Taxonomy (NCBI): domain Eukaryota; kingdom Metazoa; phylum Arthropoda; class Arachnida; order Araneae; family Nephilidae; genus Trichonephila; species Trichonephila clavata. The sequence goes on from BMAO01002447.1 coordinate 132,230, forward strand.
AAATACATATAAAAACGTTAATTATAACGTAATTTGATAAATGTTTCTAACTAAAGGTAATATGTGTACCTTATAAGTAGTTTCTTTCTCTCTCATCATAAAATTTATCCTTTTGTTGATTAATATTTGTGAAACAATTGAAAACATTATTTCAAGGAAAGTTTTTATTTTAATATCCTTTATTTATATATTATTTGTTTTATAAAAAATGCACTTCTTCTTTTAAAAAAAATCTTTTAATAAATTGATTTAGGGATATTAAAACAATTCTCTAATGATAGTTATCGGTTTTTTAAAAGTCTAATGAAATGGATTCTTATATTATAAATGTATTAAATTAAATTTTTGATTACTGTACATTTTATTTGAAAGTTTCAGATTTCATCTGTATTTGATCTTAATTTTTAATTGATATTTAATCATTAAACACATCCATTTAACCATTTACACATTTATGTTAATTTTTTTACAATTTTAAACAAAAAGCTTGAGTACAAATAAAGATTTGATAAAATTGTTATTTAAATTTAAATATAAATAAGGATAAGACGATATTTGTATATTATCCGAAGACTTTGTTGATTACAGTGATAATTTTATAAGTGATAAGTGGAAATAATCCAGTAATATAAACTTTGAAGAATAAAAATGACAAAATTTAAAATATTGTTGAGCTGCATAAAAATTCCCTTAAAAAATTTCAATACAATGTTTTAGATAGAGAAACAAGAAGCATTTATTTTGATTAACAATATAGTTCTATGATAACTATACAATTATGATTAAAATTTTACCGATATGACGATTTGTGTTATGAGGTTCTGAAGAATTAATCAAAAAAGTGCAAAAATAAATAAATAAATATTTTATTAAACTCGATTTTTTTATACATATTTCTTCCTCTCTCGTGGTCTGAACTAACACTTGTAACACAACAACTTAGAATGAAAAATTTAAATCTATACCCCATCCCACTTTTAATTCATTTTAAAATACTATGATTCTGAACTCTATTGATAAAAACGTTCGCTGTAAATTTTTCAATTTATTCAAATTTTTAAATTATATTCCAAATTTTCTGAATTAATTCATGATTCGAACCATGAATTATGTTATCTGCATTATCTTTTTAACACTTCATATCCTAATTCCTTTTTGGTTATGACTTGTTTTATTTTTAATAACACAACCTAGCCTATATATATATATATATATATATATATCGTGGATTTCAAAACTTTTAAAACAAAGCGTCTATCAGTGACAACAATCAACATATTCTACATTCCGTCTGACTTAGGAAATGGTTTCAAGACTCAAACCAATATAAACATTAATTGTTTCTCTTTATCTCTCCCATCCTTTAAATCTGTCTTTCAAAACCATCAACTATTACAGTACCATCCCTGATATATCGTTATTTGATCGCGCACGTGTCTTTCTTCGCATTTTATTTCGATTTTATTCAGATTTTCAATGAAGTGCTTGCGATGGAGTCGCTGTTCATCATTCATTCATAATTATACGTTTTGATTCTTTAAGGATAATTTCGTAAGTTGGGTGAAATGTACTAAACGTTCAGATTTTTAAGGCACACCCAGCATTATTTCCATTTTTCTGTCATTTTTACATGTAAATGCCACAAAATGCGCACGTTCATTAGCATACAATGGTTTTTTTTTTCTATTCTTAAAGAAGGAAATAGGAGAGTTTTTATCAGAAGAAATAGTACATTCTGTAAACACGGAGATTATTTCCCTATGAATTCATATTTACATGGGTGAGAATTTTTTTGGAACGAAAAAAATAAATATTCTGATAAATAGGAAAAATTAAGTTAAAGTAACTCCTAATGATAGAATTACAATTTTCATCGAACTACTCATCCGTCATTCTAGAAAAGGGTGATAAAACGGTTTTTTTTCTTCATCTTACAATAAATACAGCACGATGAACTAATAAATCGCGGAAGGATAGGAGTAATTCCACTCTCCGAACTTCAACACTACGTCCCGAAAGCACTTTGATACGTATTAGTTTCAAACAACCCTTTGACTCTATAAAAGTTTTTTCTGTTTCAAACTGAGAAGCTTGCCAACCAAACTGCTGTAATTTTTTTTATAGAAGATGAAGAATTGTTTTATTGTTTTTGTACGACTTTTTATACAGATGTAATTTTTCTGGAAGTAATTTCTGGCTTTTGAACCTCTAGTTAAGACGGATAATATTTTGCAAGAAAATTTAACCTTCGTTCAATTATTTTCCTTGGAAGAGTTTCTTATAAATTTTAAGGTTCATTTTTTTACTATACAATCATTTTATGCTAAATGATTTTACTTAAGTTTTAAAGAGCAAAATTTACTATTTTGTGTGTGGATGGTTATGCTAATTTGGAATCTGAAGACAACTTCGAATAAAGAAAAAAATATTCATTAATGATAAAAAATGGAGCATGTATAAGGCTACATTTTTAAATATTATAGAGAAGTAAGAAATATTCTGAAACAAGAAATGTGCATGGCGTGCGCAGTGATTTCATAAATAAAATTATTTATTTATAACTATTGAAATAATTTAAATTTTTGTAAGGAATGCACATCTTGATACAGCTAAGAAATTCTTGAATTATTAGTTTTATCTTATTAAAAAGGCTATTACATCAACCTGTTATCAATAAACAAAATAAATTTCTACCAAGCTTTCAGAGATGGTAATGCAAAAATAATTCATTTGTCTTCTTATGTTCATGAAATTTAAATATAAACTAAGCTTAAAAATTAGTCAAAATGCTGAAAAATAATACTTACATGTATGTTAAGTCTAAATCTATCTTTTTTAAATGAAAACTATTGTTTAAAGAAACATTATTAGTTGAAATATTTATTAATTTTAAAGGAATTTTGAATTGTTATTTGCGACAGTTAAATATAGTGTTAAAACTATTTAAAGTTTAAGCACGTTTCTGAAGTTAATATAAATGATCCAGTTAAATAGCGTTAAATAAAGAAAAATGTTATATTCCATTTTTAATGTATATCTTTTGTAATATTAAGTTGAGTTAATCCTATGATTGAAAATTATTTTTCACTTTCTATTATAACGAATTTATGAGTAAAAAAAGAACGCATTAAGGATTTTAATGGAACACCACCCTTATCTAAATTACTCGTCTCTTTTTTGATGAAAAAATATTTATATATTTTCTTAGTTACATACATACATCATAACATTTATTCACCCATACATTAATGTGAATAATTTTCTAAATCAGTTTCATCTTTAGCCTTTTGTGTGCGTGATTAATTCTTCTTGAATTTGTGTGAATTCACATAATTTCTTTTATAGCCTCTATAATTTCTTTTCATATAATTAGTCTTTCTTGCCTCTTATTTGTAATAATATTCATTACAGTTAAAAATTATCACGTGTAGTATTTAATTAGCTGCTATAAAAACTTGTTTGCCACCGGCAAAAATTCCTCTATTAAATTTATCTTTAATTACATAATAAATTCTAGTAAGGATAATTTTTAGTTTTTTTCTAAATTGATGGAACGTGTAATATTTTAAAATGCCGATAACTTCTTTTTTGACTAACGCAAAAGCAAAGGTGTTGATAATTACATAATGTCATTCTGCATTCATAATTTATTTTAAGAGTTCTGAATAATTATGTAAATCAAATTTTGAACGACCTTTTAATTTTTAATGTATTTGGATTAATGATTGATAAATTGAAATAATGGAATTATAATATTTTCTACTGATTAAATATAACTATGTAATTAAAATTCTTTTGGAAGATTTTCCTTAGCTTAAATTATTTACAAAATACAAGCACAATTACGATTTTAATATAAGATTTTATAATGCATTTTGTGTGTTCCGTTTATTTTCTAAGCAGAATTAGCTGTCAATCAATTAGTCAACTAATAACTGTGTTTTTTATGTAATTATTCACGCGTGTGCTTCTTTCCCTAGCAATGAATTTAATTTTAAAAGTGTATTATACCCGAAGAAAAACTTTTTTAGTGAATTAAGTACTTAACTCCCCACAATATGATGTTCTCTTCTATAGAGTTTATTAAGCATTGTGTTACTTGATTATTTCCACAAAACGTACACTGTCATTACTTTAACTTGGCTCATAAAATGATGATTTCACTATATTTAATAAATGGATTTCTACATATAAAATTCTTCATAGTTAATATATAGTTTAAAAAGAAAAAAAAGGTTAAAAATTAGGGGACGTTCCATAATATATAACATTTATAACAATTTAGATGTGAAGAAGAATTCGAACTTTATTTTATTGTTAACTAGTATACTACACAATAAAATGTTGTTATTGTATTTCTTAGCATTAAAACACAGTTAGGAAGCGAAAGCGACATACCGAAACTTAATCTTTTAGCTAATCAAACGCAGTTCATAATTAATTGATTCGCTGCCAATCGTCTTCGTGTGGCTCAAGAATGGTATTCATTCAAAACGGAACACGGAGAGCTCGCGTAATTTGCCATTCATCGTAGTTTGAAAACTATTTCCTTTTCACCTCCATGATTTAGACCAGTGATTCTCAAAGTGGTCTATATAGACCCCCAGGGGTCTATGACGACCTGCAATGGGTCCGCATCATCAAAAAAATAATTTTGGGGTTCATTGAGGTGTAAGGGGGTCTATGATAATGGCTCTCATAAAACTAGAAAGTGACTTTAATTTTAAAAGAAAATTTAATCAAGTGGAAACCAAATTTTACCCGTTTAACAGATTTATTTACTAAATTTAATGAGGTTAGTTTGTACTTACAACGGGACAGCATACATTTTATTAAAACAAGAACCATTTCAGCATTTCTCTCTAGGTCAGCTAAAGAAGGATAATACTAGAGATCTCGAATTTTACCAATTGGACACAGACAATCTATCAGGACGTATTAACCTACGTTCAACAGTTAAATGCTTTTAATTCAGATTTTGAAACCAGGTGTGAGAATGCTTTGACTACGGTAATACCACAATCGGTAATGGATTCATGTGGTCACATTGAAGAAAAATGTCCCATTACAATAGGAACTGATCGTAATAACCTCTAACGATCTTAAAGTTTAGACACAGATGTCAGGAATTTTGGCTTTAAAAGGTGAAACCTGTTATTTGTATCGAACTATAGAATATCGTGAGGAAATTTTAAATTGCTATTCCTAGTGTGAAGGAGTTTCAGCGCGTTTGCGTATCTCCAAAACTTTATATATATATATATAAAACAACTGGACATTACTAACAGGGGAGATTTAAGGTTAAATCTGACAAAATTGATACCAAATGTTGAAAATTTGATATTGTAACACCAGATCCTCCCATTAAAATCATTTGTTTATCGTTTAGTTATTTTATTTAACAGTTTTATTTATTAGTTAACTTTTAATTTAATTAATTAATAAATTTTAAACACTACTTCATTACAGTTAGAAACGTAATTCTTTTAAAATAGGGGTAGTAGTACCAGCTGTGAAAAAGACAGTTAAGCTGATAAATTTGGAAAAATTCAATATTAATTAAGCAGGGGTCTATTCCAAACTGAAAAACATGGCAAGGGTCTATGAGACAAAAAAGTTTGGGAACCTATGATTTAGACGGTTGACCTCAAACCTCTGGTATCGGAGGCTGTTTTCGGCTGGCATAGACTATCATTTCTACCTCTATATATTTTTCACATATCATGCACAACACAAAGCAAACCAAAGGCTCCAGTAATTTAAATTTTTGTCAAGATTGCATTCCTAATTTTTATTTCTTTAATTTATTTTTCAAAATTTTTCCTCATTTTTATTACCTCAAATCTAACATGGCAAATTAATCAGTAAAGTCAACAACCAATTTGTGAAGATAGGGGATAAAGACCTCTTATGAGATCATGTGCCCCATTGAACATTCTATACGTTCTATTTTCTTTCTTTCTTACTTTTTTTTTTTTGATAATCTATTAACTCTGAGGGTCAGATAGAACATTGCAAGAATTTTTTAATGTAACGTTTGTAAATTATTTTTAAGTCTGATAAATAAATGTAAAAAAAAATGGAAAAAAATATATAAAAAATATGTAATAAATGAATATGATTTCCAAGACGCTTGCTTTTTTGGATTTAGTCTAGTGAAAACAGTGATTGAATACATTGTATTGGTACATTTTTGTGTTTTGTGAGAAATTTCATTTTATAATGCTTAATGAATAGTTTGAATATATTTGTTATGTTTTTGAAGTAAATAGTTTATCGCGAGCATTTTTGTTTGAAATTTCTGGAGGTTAGAGGTAAACAACTATGAAGGAATTTGTACTACTCGTTTAATTTCTTTTTTATTTTTAATAATGATATCAAATATACTTGAAATTAGAAATATTTTTTTAGTTAGAAAATGAAGAAAAAAAGAAAACTGTCGTATTGTGTGTGTGTGTGTGTGCGATAAGAAACATAATCTGATTAATACATATAAAACTATTACGTTTAACCAACTAACACTTTTTTTAAAACACTTAAGAAACATCTTCAAAAATAAGACAAAATAAATTTTTTCTTCAAGAATTCGTAGAAAAGAGACGAAAATTATCCCTCTTCGAATTTCTTAAACTGTCTGCTTCAAATCATCTTCAAAACGGGTCTTCCCTGGTTTATCTGCGCATCGCGTTGCTTTCGAGCCTCTCTCCGCCAGAAGGCGTGGCGAAACAAGCTTTCTGAGCAAACAATTCCTCATGTAAAACAGGGCTCTAGATAGTGATCGCAAAACCAAACACAGGGCGTCTCCGAATATTATTTAATGAGACGAGCTTCTCATTTGCAGAAGAGCCTCTTGGTAAAAGAAGAATTGCTCTGAAGAAAAGTTATTCATCTATCTTTCATCGTTCCATTCTTTTTTTCCTTCCTTTCCTCGTCTCTTTCTTTTAAGAAATGTGTTTAAAGCGAGATGAAGTTTAAGGAAGTTTTGTTATTTTTCTCCTTTTCTTTCTTACGCTGTGTAATTTCTTTTTAAAAAGTAGGCCATTTAGCAATTAATCACTTAAGAATGGCTCATCTTGATATCGATATATCGCAACATGATGATGAATGGCATGGAAGCGGAGATGAATCTTTTAGGCGGTATGCGTATTTGCATAATTGATCGGGGATGAAAAAATTAGTTTTCCTTGCTTTTCTTATTTGTTTGCTTGAGGAACATGGTTGCAGTTTGGAACACTGGCAGTGATGTTCGTGATTTTTTTTAACTACAATCAAACAGACACCTGAATTGATACCCTATTTTTCAAATTTGTACTCTCATTTACGAAAAAACTGTCAGACTTCGTAGAATATCAAGGTCGCGATTTCCAATAAAATCAGGACAATTATTTTTATAATTCAACATCGCAATAATTACTGGAATCGAAATCTAAACCTGTGGCCTATCAATTACAGATCATGTGATATTTACACCAAGACGTTGAAGATCTGAAAACTTCAGTTTTATTTCATCTCGTAAGAAATTAGATGAAAAAAATACAATTGATACATTTTTTTTTCTTTCCAACGTCCAAATATTGAATTTAAATTTGTAGCCCCCTCTGTCTACTCTCGGGCCTGGCTAAAGGTGTGGGAGGAAGTGAAGGACGACTCGACATAATGCTTTTTAATTATTTATTCAACACACTGATTATCACAGACAAAATTCATTTAACCAAATAGGTTGAGATGTTTTGCAGAAAAGAACAGGAGTTTTGCTACGAGAGTTGCGAGTTCGGAGAATACTTCTAATCAATTGATTCACCTTTTATGAATCAACTAACTTTCATGGCCCGGCGTTGCACGGGCTTATACCGAGGGTATAACTTAATACCCATGTTAATTTCTTCCTTTTATTCTAACGCCAACACTTTTGTGGGGTTTCACGCGTACGATGTGAGTGCATGTCCCGTGAGTGCGTGTCATGGCTTTGTTGCTTAACATTTTCCCTTCTCTTCACAAATTCTCGATCCTAGTACCACTGAAGACCCGCAGTGTAGGGGCGCGATGCACGTAAAATCTGTCGAGAGCTCAAACGTCCTCCCGCTGGTGTGGTGTGGTAGTTAGGAGAGGGGGTGCCATCTCAGGTGTCGTCCGCGTCACTTGACGATGGTTCAAAATTACGTGGACCGTCCCCAAAAGGCCTCGTGTAGCTGAACAGTATGACGTTAATATTCACTCAATCTTCACAAATTCAGCACTTCCAATATTATTTTCCGAAATTACTTTGATTTCTTTGTTTCTTTCCTCTCCGCTTAGCCCGGCGTTGCACGGGCTTTTACCGAGTAAATAACTTCACCCTCATGGAAATTTCGTGTTTCCCTCAGGCCGATAGCACCTGTGTGTGCGTGCGTGCGATGTGAGTGATTTCTTTAACAATGTCATAAAAACTCCCTTTTTCGAAATTTGTTCTTGCGTTGGTGTGGTGTGGTAATTATTAAAGATGGGTGAAAGCTCATGTGTCGTCCTCGTCACTTGAGCATGGTTGAAAATTTCAAGGTCTGTCACCAAAAACCCTCGAATAGGCAAACAGTGCGAATTTAAAAATCACCCAATCACTTTCCAATTCTTTCGTTTTACCGAGTGAATAACTTCATCCCCATGGAAATTTCGTGTTTCCCTCAGGCCGATAGCACTTGTGTGTGTGCGCACGATCTGAGTGATTTCTTTAACTATGTCATAAAAACTCCCTTTTTCGAAATTTGTTTTTGCGTTGGTGTGGTGTGGTAATTCTGAAAGATGGGTGAATGCTCAGGTGTCGTCCTCGTCTCACTTAAACATGGTTGAAAATTTCGAGGTCCGTCACCAAAAACCCTTGAATAGGCAAACAGTGCGAATTTAAAAATCACCCACTCACTTTCCAATTCTTTCCTTTGCCTGAGTGAATAATTTCATCCCCATGGAAATTTCGTGTTTTTCCCTCAGGCCGATAGCACTTGTGTGTGTGTGTGTATGCGCGCGATGTGAGTGATTTCTTTAACTATGTCATAAAAACTCCCTTTTTCGAAATTTGTTCTTGCGTTGGTGTGGTGTGGTAATTATTAAAGATGGGTGAAAGCTCAGGTGTCGTCCTCGTCACTTGAGAATGGTTGAAAATTTCGAGGTCCGTCACCAAAAATTCTCGAATAGGCAAACAGGGTGAATTTTAAAATCACCCACTCACTTCAATGATATTGATTCATATGAGAAAAACTCATAAAATATGCAAAACATCATTGTTTTGTAAAAAAAAAAAGTTGTTTTTTTTCCTATAAAATGCTTTTTTTTTTTTTTTGGCATTTTATTTTTTTAATCATTGATTCTAAATGATCAATGACTTTTTTAAAAATCATTTTCATTTAAATGCATCGATATTTATTCATTTTAGAAGAAATCATAAAATAGGCAAAGTATTATTATTTTGAAAAAAAAATCCGCATCGTGACAAATAAATGATGTTTGGTATTTAATTTATTCAATCACTGATATTAAAAGAGCAAAGTATGAATCTTTTTAGTTCAGATGGTTTACTTATCATAGTTATAAGAAATCCTTATACGTAACGATTGAAAAATTTCGATTAATGATTTACAGAAAACAATTTTTTTTACTTAAAAAAATGTATATTTAAAGCAACAAAGAAAACGTTCTGATATAATATATTACGAAAAACCAAGCATATTCATTATTTTAACAATAATTATTTTCTTAGAGCTAAAAATAATACAAAGGGTTTGTGTGTATGTGTGGTATTAACGTACTTTGAAATAAAAAATGTACAAAGTACTACTTTTTAATTTATTTCTCAGAAAAACATAAGTTTACGAAAATCACAATATTTTTTTTAAATCCGTAATTTTGAAGCAATTTTTTCAATCTTCGTATATGTTACGGATAATATTACTGTACACACGGAAAAAAGGTTTTGTGAGATTATCTTCATAAATGACGAAGTTATTCAATGTGAAGTAAAAATTAAGACTACTTTTTAAAAATTCTTTAAAAAAAAAGTTTTGGGAATTTTATTTTTTAAATGAATGGATCTAAAAGAGAAAGGCTTGAAGTTAATTAGTGTAGAATATCGATTTAATAACACGAAAAGTAATGTATGGCGACGCAATGTCCAGTAGGAGAAAAAATTTAATACAAGTATGAAAAGATCGACCGGCGGGTTTCTGCGAGGTGTACACCCTCCTTTGCTTTGACCACGCACGGTAGTGCTGCAGTTATAATCTTGAGTGTAGCGGGAGCTCTGCGCACTCTGCCACAAGCGCAGTTAACCAATGTTTGGTGTAAAATCGCGTATTTTAAATTATTTTAAAAATCATTACCTTCATTTTAAGGGCATAATTTTTACGTTAATGCTCTCAAACATCACCAGCTATTTGCAAAAATAACGTACTTTGAAATAAAAAATGTAGAAATTACTACTTTTTAATTTATTTCTCAGAAAAACATAAGTTTACGAAAATCACAAAATGTTTTTTAAAATCCGTAATTTTGAAGCAATTTTTTCAATCTTCGTATATGTTACGGATAATATTACTGTACACACGGAAAAAAGGTTTTGTGAGATTATCTTCATAAATGACGAAGTTATTCAATGTGAAGTAAAAATTAAGACTACTTTTTAAAAATTCTATAAAAAAAAAGTTTTGGGAATTTTATTTTTTAAATGAATGGATCTAAAAGAGAAAGGCTTGAAGTTAATTAGTGTAGAATATCGATTTAATAACACGAAAAGTAATTCATACCCAACGATTTAGAAATAATTTTCATAAAAAACACATCAGTTTTAACACTATTTTAAAAAATTCGAAAAAAATAGAAAATATCGTTATTTTACAAAAAAAATTATACCGTGTTGTGGCGAAATAAATGATCTTTCCCATTCTGTAATTATTTTTTTGTCTAATTTCGACACCGAAAATCGGATGACAATTTTAATATGGTGGAAAACGTAAGATTACCGCTCGGCCGAAACGGAAGGGAAGTTCCGCCAAGTAAGCAACCGGCAGGAGTAAAACAATTCGGCGTTTTAAGGTTTTTAATTACTATCTTTTTAACTAATTACAATATCGGAATATAAATAGGCAATACGGCTTCCCCGGAAAATTCCCGATCTTTTGGTACCTTCCGCGACTTTCTGCGTGGTGCTGTTCGTGAGAAGATAGACGCACATAGATAGATAGATACATGCATAGATACGTTTGTTTACCTTCGAATTTTAATAGTGTAAGATCTACTTTAATATATGTTTTACACTGTGGCTATGTGACTAATTGTCACTTAAATATCTTTCACAATTTAAAGCCAAAAATGCGCTATTAATATGTGTAATACCTGATCTGTAAATATTCTTCCAATCTTCTACTTTATAGTATTTCAATCTCCTGGCAACTTCAATTAAACATCAATTCTCCTCTATCTATCTATCTAGCAAGCAAACCTATACTATATATAATAGACCTAATCTGCATATCATGGTTTCTTCTTCAGAAAGGGTTGTTTTCATTCATAGCCCAAAGATTTCTCAAGAGAGTTGTTAGAAGGACGCGTTTAAATCCGTCACACATTTTATTAATATGGGAGTTAATGAATGTGTATATTGTAAGGAAATACAAAGAATCCAGTCTAGTTATTCATAAAATCCGATTATCTTGAAAACTACTATAAACAGGAAACCCTGAGAGAAGTATAATTACGTCTTATTTTACATTTATTATGGTTATAATTGATTGACGAATCTGCAGCTATAAAAGACTGTATTCGAGTTCCATATCTATCATCTACGGTCCCTTGAGTGAATTTAATTTTTTTGAGGGGGGAGGGGGAGGAGAGTCTTAAGACCTAGGCAGCCACACCAGGATAATTAAATATAGCATTTTGATCAAATTCAGATTTTTCAGAAATCCCTTTCATGTTCACTATTTCTTACTTTTATTTTTAATTAGGATGTAATGTCATAATAATACTACTTACCAATAACACACAGGTATTTCTCTTTAACAAACACTATTTCAATACGTAATTTATTAAAAATTAAGCAACGTTTGGAGTTTCCAAGCAAGTCCACGTCAATATAATTTTATTATTGTCCATAGATGTTTAAAAATAATTGAATAAAATTAGATTGATAGAAAGTATAAAGATATTTAATTTTTAAAGTTTTCGCATGTAAATTAATTAATTTCAAATCCAAATTTCAATTAAAGCACAAAAATAACGTCTTCAAATACAAAAATTGATCAGCAAAAGAGGAAATATTTTCAGATGCAAAATTCACATGTCTCCTGTCTATCAATAGACCAAGAATCGGCAAATTTAAGAGAGAAAAGAGCCGAATTGTAAGTGACACAAGATAACTAAAATATCGAAAAGCCATTTCAATTTGTACGCATTCGCAGGAGGGTTCCGGCAGGGGTCACAATCAAGATTCCAGGTTCCCCAATTACTATTTTTTTTTTCGAAATATGCAACTAAAATTTTCGGCAAGTAATATTTCTTACTTATTTCAAAACTATCGAAGATAACTTTATTTTTTATTTTTGGGGCTCAGGTAAGAATAATTATTGTTAAAATATCATAATTTTGAGAATTAAACTTCCAAGCTTTGTGACAAAAAAAAAAAAAAAACTGTTCGTACTAAGAATACTGTAAATGCTTTATTTTGAAGTTTCATGTTTACACTAATAATTAAAATTGACTTTGAATGTTCCTGTATATAAAAATCCTTTTAATACACTTGTTAATTCTTCAGCAAGTCAGAATGTGCTTTTGTTACTTCTGTGGGAGGCTTAAGTGTATCTCTTTTCATTTTGTAAGGGAACCTGAATTCACGTATGCAGATAACTAAATGTTGTTCAAAATCACTTTAAGGAATGTCTTCTCCTGGCAATATTTTCACCAATAAATTGAACTTTTACTGTTTTAGGACTAATTCTAATATTTTCACTGCTTTTCAATAAACTGAGTTAATGCAAAACAATTTAATACATAGATAACTATCTTCAGCCAGTCTAAAGCTTAAATATGTATGTAAATATAGGTAAATTGTTTCCAAAAGACAATACGAAAGGAAAAAGCGAAAGAAAAATAATAATTTTCCGTAGACATAATTATTTTTTGTACGTAGAGGCAGAGGTCTGAAGTGCTACACTTTTCAATGCAAAGAGGCGCATGCGGCTCTCGAGCTCAGTTTGCCGACCTTTGCAATAGCTCAGTTTCAATTACAGAGCTTGATGTATGCGTTAAGTTACATTACAACATTTTTACGTAGAGGTTTGAGATCTGATGCAACCCAAGTCATTTATGTGTAATAAGGTGAACTTCTACGCAATAAATTGAATAGGTCCTAACAAGTAAGGAGATTGTAAGATTGTATCAAATCGTATGTCGTACACCTTGATAAATATTGGCTGGAATATGTTGAGCGGCCAAAAGTTGTGTTGATTCATTGCAATATTAAAAGAAAAATAGTCTAATATTATTTGTGGGATTATATATCTATGTATTATATATACATAATCAGCTAGTGCGATATAAATTGAAATTAACTAAACCATTGAGGGATCAAACGTAACACAGAACCAATATTTATTCATTATATTACATGAAATCTTTAAAAAAAAATGTCAGTGTGTTTGTGTGTATCGTTCATTAAATAATAAGATAACTTACTTCATAGTCTAATTTAAATTTATATATAAATGTTCTTATTAATACAAAATGCTTAATAAGGTCCCTTATTCTTGATATTAAGTAAAATGTTTTTAACTGATCAAACTTCTCTCTCTCTCTGTGAGTAAATTTTAATTGTGAAAGGTCTTTGAATCAAATATGATTAATTAAAACTTTGCGTGTCTTATTATTTTTCGTTATTCGTGTTGGACTTTTTAATATTTTACGTTTGAAGTAAGCTTTCTTGATATTCATATTATCAAAAATAAATAAATAATTAAATAAAATAACCTGAACATAAAATAAATTAATGAATTTTGTTTTCCTAATACGTGTTATGTTGTATGTGTTCTTTTTTGAATTATTTTGCTAAGTATTACTTTGAATGCTTATCTGTTTGATCCTGACTTATTGCTAGTGTTGAATATGTAACGTACCTGATTATTAAATTACAAAATATCAGAAGTATTTTATCTGTAATTTACTTGCGTATTGGGAAAATTCCCTTATTTTTTTAGTTACTCTTTCGGTGGCTTCAATACATATCTCTAGAAACATTAAGCCAAACTTTTACGTATAATATTTCTACATTTGTTAGTACTATAATGAATAATTATGTGTTTTCTCATTTAGAAAAATTCTTTTAAAGTTGATAGAAAATAAATCTATATATACTCTCTCTCTAAATGAAACATTGATGCGTTTAAATTTTATATTTTTCATGTTATATGCTAAGCATGTGTTCAAAAATCATTATATATATATATCTGTTACTCAGCAAAATTAATATTCTTTAAAACAATGTGTGGGTAAATGACTTATCTTTTAAAAGAAAATGTTGCAATCTTTGAGAGAGATTTAATGACGCCAAAAAATGTTTTCTTGCGCTTTTTTTAAACTTGGTAATAATATCAGCTTTTTTCATTACTCACACGAGATCTGATTGTGAAAAAATTCATTGTTGTGCATTTTTTAGAAACCTATTTCACGCATATTTAAGTATTAATCTTATTGGATACTTTAATATTCGCACGAAACCATACTTTCTTTCTGCTCCTTTACTGTGTGTGGAACATAAATCGTTTCTGATTCAACCAATATAAAACAAAAATTCCTTAAAGTGAGTTAAGAAAATTCAAAGCAATTTATTTATAAAGCTCTACACTTTAAGTTATATATCTTCAGTTCAGAAGAAAGTTAGTGCAAGTAATTAAATATTTTCATAGTTCTGAGCTTCCCATCTACAAATGCAATTGAAAACAAGAGACACATCTGTAATAATTTTAATTTCTAGTATTTTTACTAGGTATATACGAATTCATATAGCGTTACATTATTACCATACCGTTGCACCTTACAAAAAGGAAATTAAAGGTGCTGCGATGGCCCGCTTCTTTCAAGTGACTTAATTCATCAATAGAAGGTTTAAGACAGTGATTTCCAATCTCAGGCCTCTGACCTGTGTCAGTTCGTGGATCAAATGGTACCGGGTCGCCCAAAGAACATTAAATTATTTATATTTTATTTATTGTGGCGTATTTCTCTAGGGTTTATACGACTTTCCATGGAAATCACTTTATATTCCATGTTAAATCATTTTATATTCATTTTTTGGGAGTAACTGTATTTTATTTTGAAGGCATATTTAAATACAATTAAACTAAAACTATTAAATCAAAGCATTCTAAAATATAAACTATCAACGTCTCATCCTCAGCAGGCCGCGGTAAAATTATCAAACGTTAACCGATGCGTAGAGGTAAAAAGTTTCGGGAACACTGGTTTAAGGTGTAAAAATTCTCAAACGAAAATATTAAATTTACTGGAACTTATCTTTTGTTCTCAGGTTCTGTATTGCAGCTTCATACTTTTTTTAGTATTACTTTAATTTTAAAAATTAAATTGATTTTGAATTATCAATTATCTATATACTTCATTATAAACTTTAATCTTTTATAATTTACCATATGTTTTGTACAATATCACCAGGATTTGGTGATATTGTACAAAATTGTACAATATTTGTACAATATTTTAAAACCCATCATTCATGCATATTCTTTAATTAACACGTTCACGGATATCTAGCATACCATATTTTTTGTGTGTGTTATGTGCACAATATTTTATATTTCTTGCTGGAACGTTAAGCTGCTTGAATTGAATAGCATTTCATGTTTAAAAAAATGTGCGATGTATGTCGCTTTGCGTTTTAGTTTGTCGTGAGTTTAAACGGAATAACATGTTATATCCGAACAAGTAGAGCGGCACATGCCGTTTTGTCCACGAATGTTTTGATAAAAAAAATGAGCTATCTATAATTTATTGATCAGAATTTGGTTTTTAATGTACGTTTCTATGATCTGTACAACGATACAAATCAATTAATTTGTTGAATATAAGAGTATAAACTACTATCAATGATTTTTAGTATCAAGTTAATGATCACATGGATTAAAATATTATCAAAATTGCACATATGATATATTGAAAGTTTATATTTAGATATTTGTGTTGTTTGGCATCACTTAATAGGTTTTAAAATAACATTGTAATGGTTGCAATTTTTTATTCGTTTAATTATAAATTAAATGTTATACAAATTATGGGATATGAACGAATGAATTAATTTAATAGATAACTAAGCGGAAAATCATCGGAAAATTTCTTACGTGATATGGATATAAATGTTCTAATATTAAAATAAATATAATTTAAAAAATTATAAATAACACCCTTTTATAGTTAATCGAACTAAGTTTTTAATTAATCTTTCAGTCGCCAAATCTGGAAATGGGATCTGAAATTAATCGTCAGATACGGGATGGAATCCGAAAATGGGAAATCGTTAATCCTTATGATCCTGATCAGGGCAATAAAACAAAATAATTAAATTATTGTATTG
>BMAO01002448.1:0-86707 GCA_019973975.1 Trichonephila clavata
TAATAGAATTATAGTCTAAGAGCTAGCAACGTTTCGAGGTAGAATTTTAGAAAAGCTGGTTCTTTAATATATCTTTCTCTATGTCCTTCCGAACAGCGTGCGGGCTATCTGGCTGCTGGTAAACGTTGCGTTTATTAATGCGCATCATACCTTTACAGAAAAAAATGTTGATTTTTAAATTATTTTAGGAAGAAAATGTTCTTTTTCACTAAATTTAAAACGTTATTAACAACACGAATTTTTATTAATGCCAGACATTTTTGTTGTTGCAAATAATGTGCCAGACGCTATTTTTTACTAAAAAAAATAATGAATTTCAAACCATTTTAGAATGTCTGTAATTTTAATATTATTTTATTCATACATAAATAAGTACAAATTTAATTTGCCAGACACTAATTCGGTTGCGTTCTTAAGAGCCAGGCCGATTTATTGGTTAGTATAACGCGGTATTATGCATGTCGTTAAAAAGAGACAATGGCAAATTAGGTAGGCGGAAGAGAGACAGGAGTACGTTACACTATTTAAAGTATTCGAAAAAACTTTATTTTTATGTCTTCGATGTTGAGTATAATAAAAAATTAATATTTTAATTCTTATTAAAATAATAATAAGTAGTTGATTAAGGGGGTTCACCCATGTGACGACCTTTTTTTTAAGTATTCTTAGGGAATTTTTTGGCCACCAGTAAAAAGATAGAACTTTAAGTTTTTCATCATTTATTTATATGTATTTTAAGAGTATGTATATAAATTTTAGCTAAAAATATCCAATAGAACGTGAGTTATAGCTCTCTGAACACATTCCTCGAAAAAAACGAACGCTCACTTTCACCACGATTCCGGCTAATTGGCTTATCTGAAATTTTAAAAAACTAACGGTGTTTTAATCTATAAGCTTAAATGCACAGAATGGATTATACTCAATTGAAAATACCAAAAATTGGATTTTTGGTAGACCTCTGAAGAAAAATTTTCGAATTTCATGGGGTTTTTCTGTTATAAAAAATAGAAATATTTTGAATTTTGGAATGATCGTGGCCCATTTCGTGCGTATATATGTGCTGAGTCTACCCTATAAATTTGAAGCCTTTCGGTCAAACTGTTCTTTAGATATGATGGAGGAAAGTTTGAAAAACATAGTTTTGAGAAAAAGGCGTTTTAAGTTTCAAGTCTGATTAAAATACAATGAAATCTTTAACTTAGCACTACGAACAGCTGCTTTATAACACCTGCTTCTTTAAATTAATAATTATTTTAAATCTTTATTTGGACTTTTCATATGCCGCGTCCCCACGTATGGTTATGATGTCCCCCCCCCCCAATAGGCATACCCCACAGTTTGAAAAACGCTGGGTTAGAACATAAATATTTTTTTTCACCTGCCGAGTCTTTTTTTTTTTAATTTCATTTTCAGAAAAACTGTACAATTGTTTATATTATGGTTAGAAAATTGCCGACGAACGTTTTCGCTTTTACAGGGTTGCAGCTTAATCTTTTCGACGCCACATCTAGAAATGGGATCTAGAATTAGTCGTCAATCTGGAAATGGTATATGCAATTAGACGCGAATCTGGAAAAGGTACAATGAATTGGTCAGCAAATCTGGAAAAGGTACAATAAATTAGTCGCAAAATCTGAAATAGTTTTTTCTGATGTCCTGATCATGACATGAACAAAATTATGAAATTATTGTATTGTCATCGGTCCTTGACAAGTGTGCAAAATTTCGAATTAATCTGACCTTTTTATGTGGGTGAAAATCGAGTTCAAAGATTCCGTTACATACAAGTGAAACTTATAAAAGCGTGTTAAAAACGATTTCATGAATGGATGTTTTGGAATAAAAAGAACCGACAAACCATTCTGAGGATACCAATTGATCTTACACTGGAAAGACTATCAATGCCGAAGTGGCTAGACGCCTCAGTGGTTTTGCACATCTTACTAATTCCATAGCTGCCGTCAACGCTGGACCAAAAGTTACAGTATTATAGCTGCTGTAATCTCTCACGTTCTCGATGTTTGTGGATTGAAGCAATTACAAGACGTGTCTACGGATTTGCAACCAAATCGAACCAAAATTATGGCAAAAACAAAACAAAAAATCGCTGATTTCATTGAAATTTTCAGAAGAATATTAATCCATTTGATTAAAATTTAGACAAAGATAGTTTATATAACATTGCAACTGCCAAGCCTGTACTCAAAATTTAGCGAACTTTTTGCTGGACATTAAGAAAAAATGTTGAAGATTTACGGAAAACAGTTCATTACTGAATGTGCTTGAAAATCAGGATAGATTTGATAAGCCAATAAAAAAAAACAGTGCTTAATTTTGTTAGTGCTCCAAAGAAGAAAAACTAACTTTTGGTAACAAAGTTATTGAGCTAAGAATGCAACGAGATCTGTTTGGTCGACTCTTAGGTATATCTATGACCAACAAAGTCGATATTGAAAAAGTACTGGGATTTCCACTAACGCCGATACCAACATCGATGTGTCATGCAGATGGTAGTATTTTTAAAACAGATAAAGCACAATTGATAAAAGTTTTCGAGAAAAAAGTTAGCAAGGCCAATCAGCATTCCTTATTTTTTAATGTTAGCATTTTAGGCGTTTTCTTCATGTTACACCTCATGAAAGAAGAACCTCAAACTTTCGATGGCATATCAAAAAAATTCCTTAAAATAATTCCACAGGCTAAATCATCTCGCATTTACATTGTGTTTGATCGGTATTTCACACCTTCCATAAAAGATTGCGAGCGTTGAAGTCCTTGTCTTAGTAAAATTTATGCTGTCACCTAATAACAAGTTAACCTCATTAAATTTAGTAAAATCAGTTAAATCTGGTTTCCACTACATCATTTTTAGCGCGTTTTTCACGTAGTGGAACAAAAAGCGCTATTAGGACGCAACTTTTGTCTGCGCCTTCGTTCCATATTTTGTCGTACCTTTTTCTCAGCCAATAAGCAACCACTTGACCTCGGGTTTTCGCATTGGGTCGCATTTGTGCCCTAGATGAGCTGAATCATATTTAAATTTTCCCCTAGTGTTTTCCCGAATTTTCCTACAAATTTCCTGAATTTCGCTAGTTTTGCTTTTTTATAGTGCTGATACAGATGTGTGTCATTATTTCTTTTCAGCTCAATAGTAGTACATTTAGAGGAGTGGTACAGTACTACTTTCTGCTAGTAAAAAGTTCATTAGTTGCATTATTGTAAAATACAACATGTGGAAAACGCGCTAAAATTACTTGGCCATGCCAATGATTGATATCTTGTTTTAAAGATTAAAGTCACAAATTGTTTTAATGAGAGCCACAATCTTAGACCCCCATTTACATCTTATGGGCCCCCAAATTATATTTTAGCTGGCGTGGACCCTTTGTAGGTCGTTATGGACCCCTAGGGGTCTATATAGACCATTTTATGAATCACTGCTCTACTATGTTTCCACGCAATAACAGGTGCGATTACACCCCAGCATTTTTTTAGAAAGGTAAAATAAGGCCCATCAAGCTGCTCGAAAAATCTGTCGAGTATTAGTTAGCATGTCAAGAGATTATAACTGACGATGAAGATAAACTTGAACGTTCATTTGCCACATTGGAAAAATTTATATGTCACATGTATGGGTGCCTAACTCTTCAAATGTAAATGATGTTCGCTTCTATCTATTTTCCAAAACGTATAAATCGAAAAAACCCGAAGATAATTTCGAAAAGAAATGTCGAAGTTTCAATTCATCGAGCCATGTAAATTACCACCATGTAAAGCTGAATTATATCAGCATTTATTGCAAGAGCGATATGTGAAAAAGTTTTGGAGAAATGCTCATTTAAAAAATCCTTTATCTTTATCACCGTTATATTCCGGGTGGATCATTAATGATGATAAGTATGATTTCTTTGGTTTGCTGGGGAGAGTAGTTTCCATCATCAGTTGCTGACATTATCATAAAATGTAAAGTATTATTTATAATATGATAATCGAAAGAGTAAATTATTATTTAGACCATGATAACCTAATAATGAATTTTTTTGCTCCAGAACTAACACTACTAGGAAACTAAAACAAAACGCAAGATGATGATAATGATATTGATAATAATGAGAGCAGTGACAATGATGACGACTATGGAGATGCATGAGTTTTTTGTGACACTATTACGGAATGAAAATACATATATCAGGGAAAAATAGATTCTGATTACCTGAACATAAAATGTATAAGTAGTAATGAGAATTTTGTTATTGTATCAATGGCAATTTTTCCTCTATCTTTAAAAAAAACAATTTATTCCCTTTTGTTAAAAATACTTTAAAAGGGTTCATTCATGTGATGAGTTCAAAAAAAAATTTTTTTTCATACATTGCTTCCTTAATATGTCTAGAAGTCTAGGATACGGTGGTAAAGTGATTTTTAAAATTCGAAGTCGTTATAAAGAAGCAGGTGTTATATAAGCAGCTGTTCGTAGCGCTAAGTTTAGATTTTCATTGTGTTTTAATCGACTCGAAACTTTAAATGCGTTTTTTTCTCAAAACTGTGTTTTCAAGCTTTCCTCCATTATATCTCAAGAATGGTTCGACCGAAAGACTTCAAATTTATAGGGTAGACTCAGCATATATATACGCACCAAATGGGCTACGATCATTCCAAAATTCAAAATATTTCTATTTTTTATAACAGAAAAACCCCATGAAATTCTAAAGTTTTTCTTCAGAGGTCTACCAAAAATCCAATTTTTGGTATTTTCAATTGAGTATAGTCCATTCTGTGCATTTACGCTTATAGATTAAAACACCGTTAGCTTTTTAAAATTTCAGATAAGCCAATTAGCCGGAATCGTGGTGAAAGTGAGCGTTCGTTTTTTTCGAGGAAAATGTGTTCAGAGAGCTATAACTCACGTTCTATTGGATATTTTTAGCTAAACATTTATATACATACTCTTAAAATACATATAAATAAATGATGAAAAACTTAAAGTCCTATCTTTCTACTGGTGGCCAAAAAAATTCCCTAAGAATACTTAAAAAAAAGGTCGTCACACATGGGTGAACCCCCTTAATCAACTACTTTATTATTTTAATAAGAATTAAAATATTAATTTTTATTATACTCAACATCGAAGACATAAAAATAAAGTTTTTTCGAATACTTTAAATAGTGTAACGTACTCCTGTCTCTCATCCGCCTACCTAATTTGCCATTGTCTCTTTTTAACGACATGCATAATACCGCGTTATACTAACCAATAAATCGGCCTGGCTCTTAAGAACGCAACCGAATTAGTGTCTGGCAAATTAAATTTGTACTTATTTATGTATGAATAAAATAATATTAAAATTACAGACATTCTAAAATGGTTTGAAATTCATTATTTTTTTTAGTAAAAAATAGCGTCTGGCACATTATTTGCAACAACAAAAATGTCTGGCATTAATAAATTCGTGTTGTTAATAACGTTTTAAATTTAGTGAAAAAGAACATTTTCTTCCTAAAATAATTTAAAAATAAACATTTTTTCTTGTAAAGGTATGATGCGCATTAATAAACGCAACGTTTACCAGCAGCCAGATAGCCCGCACGCTGTTCGGAAGGACATAGAGAAAGATATATTAAAGAATCAGCTTTTCTAAAATTCTTGTTTTCCTGACGTTGCTAGCTCTCGTACTATTAGAATAAACAAAAAAGTGTTCTTTATGTGAGAAAGGGGAGAGTGGGTGCGTCACCAATTCTTTCCATAAGATAAACAATTGTCTAGTCTTTCTGAAAATAGAAATAAAAAAAAACTCGTGCATGTGAAAAAAAAATTATGTTCTAACTGCTGAACTCAGACACATTCTGCTTTTCAAAATTCATTTTACCTAAGCAACTGATTCTCCACTTCAGCCGACCTTGAACTTTGAAAGTAAAAACAAAACTTGCTGAATTAATCAAAGAAAACCTTTTAAATGGAAGTATATTTTTACGTTTATTACAACAGATAGTACCATGTTTTTTTGAATCTGAAGAGCAAGTTTAATTCCAGCAGTCACTTAATTCTGGCTCCTAATATCAAACTCAAAGATAAACTCAACAATGAATAAATGATAGTTTGAAAAACTAAAAAAATACGCTTTTATTGTAGATCAAACTAAAAAATGAAAAATAAATTATAGTTTAAAAAAACTAAAAAACACGCTTTTATAGTGAATCGAACTAAAAAGTAAAAAAAATAATTCTTAATATTAGAATAAAATGATTAATGAAAAAATTAATGTCATTAGGGTAAAAGCGTGGGGCGCTTTGTACTGTATTTTTACACTAACTCAGCATTTCGGGATAGAACTAGTAAGAAATTATAACAATTGATGTAGAGCACCCCACGCTTTTACCCCAATGACATTAATTTTTTCATTAATCATTTTATTCTTATATTAAGAATTATTTTTTTTTTTACTTTTTAGTTCGATTCACTATAAAAGCGTGTTTTTTAGTTTTTTTAAACTATAATTTATTATATACATTAGTTTAGGAATAGTAATTAATTTCCGCGCAGGGATTCTCTAAAAATATTTACTTTATAGAAGACAGTCAACAAGTCTTCGAGTTTCCCGTGTAGATCTCCACAAACAGTAATTTGCTTAGAGTGGACCGTTGATGCGTAGTTGATATTAGGCTTGTATCTGAGGAGCTTACGAGCTGTATGGATTATTGACAGCACATATCTGGCATGGAGGCTCTGCGAAAAAAAATTAATACAACAACAAAAATTTTTAAAGAGCACATATTGTCATGTCTTAAAAAATTACTTCCTTTGTATTTTTCAAATATCTTTGTCCTTTCCCTGAATATAACTAAAGAGTTTCTCTCAAGAAAAAGATTGGCATTTTAATGCTTTTCATTGATTTCTACGTCATTTTTAGTGAATTTTTTATGCCAGTTATTTTTTAAAATTACGACTTTAGTTTAACAAATTGAGAGAATTGCAATTCTAAAGAAAAGGAGATGTAGAGATAAGAATAGAGCCGATTTAAATTTAACGCTGAAAGGAAAAAGTTATTCAAGCGATTTTTTTAGTTTTTTCTTTTGAAAGATTTTTACTTTAATCTTATTTTTTTATAGATTTTATAGAAAAAAGAGCTGATAATTTTTAAATTAAATAAACTGTTCCTAGAATTCGGTGTATTTTATAAGGAATATATTAGATTTAATTTATGCTAAATAAAATAGCTCATTTAATCATTCTTTCGTAATTAATTAATGTGCGCAATTGCCTTTTCCACTTATCATTTATGTTCACATTAAATTTAGATTTTATTAATACAGTTTTGCCCAGATAAGTTCTATAGTTGCAAAATGATCTTCATACCTTCTGTTATTCAAAAGGGAAGTTTTTTTCTAAATTTAGTGAGTGAGTGAGTGAATATTAACGTCGCACTGATTAGCAACACGAGGGCTTTTGGCGACGGTCCGCGTAATTTTGAACCATGGTCAAGTGACGCGGACGACACCTGAGCTGGCACCCCCCTCTCCTAACTACCACACCACACCAACGGGAGGACGTTTGAGCTCTCGACAGATTTAACGTGCATCGCTCCCCTACACGGCGGATCTTTAGTGGTACTAGGATCGAACTCATGACACGCTAGCCATGATCCGATACCTAGACCACTCGGCCACCGCGGCCACTTTTCTAAATTTAGAGATTTAAGTTTAATAACTTATTTGAGCAACAGATGTTTATTTCAGACTTATTATTAAACACTTATATAATAAGTTATCCGTTTTTACATATGTAACATAGTTTTAAAATTAGTGACTGAGTGATATGGCTGATATAAAAATGTCAGACTTTAAGATAAACATCAAGAGTGGATGAAAATTTTGAGGCGAGGTTTTTCCCAAAATTTAATGCATTCTTACAATAATGCAGAAGAATTAGAAACACGTTGCTTGATTTAAAAAAATACCTGGAGAAAAATGTCTTGTTAGTACATTTTTTTACTTATTCGATACCTGCATTGTAGCATCTGCTTTGGAAAATATTTGATTGCTTTTAAAAATATGATCCATTGCTGGGAAACTTCTTTAATTTCTTAAATGACAAGAATTTTCGTGTGGTAAATCTCTTATTTGGAAGGGGGAAATACCAAAGGCATAACTTTTGAGATATCTCTTGTCAATCTTGCATTTGAAAGGTGAAATAAACCCCATTATCTAATCAAAGTTTAGTTAAAAATAACATTCGTAGAACAAATGCTTTGCTAAAATGAAGACTCCAAATTCTAGCATTAACAAATAATCTTAGGTTTGACTTACCTTTCTGTGTTTGTAATACTCAATGAGTTTGATAACTGATTCTGCATTCATTGGCTGTTTTATTCTCAATCCCTTGTAGTCTTTCTCTACTTTGATGGTTTTCGGACCTGTACGCGTCATCAACTCATCAACATCTACGTTGGGTGCCAGAATATTTTTGGCTATAACAATTGAAAAGAACTCAAAGTTCTTAAGCGTATCAGTAATTAACAATAATTTTAGTAGCTATTCATAATTATTTCGATTGATTAAAATAATGCTTCACTATTTCAAAATAAATCATTTATATATTTTCTTCTAATTTCAAGTATTCAGATGATAATTCTCCAATTCATTGAAAAAAATTAATTTTAAAAAAATATTTTAAATCTATAATTATTTACTTTTATTTTCCTATAACCATCCCTGTATGAAGTTTTCTAACTTAATTTTTCTCCGAAAATTTAATAAAAGAATATTACCGATGCAGTATAATACCTAATATAACAAAGAAGATGTATTTATTTAAGCAAATATTTCTTAGTGAATATGTATAGCATGTATTATACGTATATGATTATAACAAAATAAACTGAAGAATAATAAATTATCCGATATAATTCTTCAGGGTAAACTAACTCAGGAAAAGTTTGGCAGTGAAATTTTATGTCGAGGAGGCATAATATAAAAGCAGTTTCTCTAAACATATATTTTATTCTTTAAATAAGTAAAGTCAATCTGCTCGCCACTGGAGCAATTCAAACAATAAGTTAAAAATATATAATCCTCAGAAAAATAACATAACCAGACTTTGGTTAACTGATTCGAACCCCTTCTTCAACATTCTAACTTCTAATAGATCGAAACATCTTTAAAAAAAAAGCTAAGCAACAAACCAGTTGCACACATCTAATATGCCTTCAGTCGAAGAGCCCAATCACTTCTAACATTTCGTCTGAAACCGACGATCATCTCTCAACCAACCCCGGTCTCCTTAAATACTTACACGAGCCAAGTTAGTTAAATTTACATTGCAGCCGTTGCCAACTACAAATCTCGAAACTCGCAAAAATGTCGGGTTCGAATCAGTTTATTTATTTGAGATCATGGTGCGTAGTTGGAAAAACTTAAGAAAGAACACCATAAAAATTCGGATCCTAAAATAATTTTTTTTCCAAATGTCTAACAATCAGCCCCCTTTTTCCAACCCCCGCACCATTATCTCTTACAAATCAGTAATATAATTTCATTTTATAAAAATATGTTACATATAATACTTTATTCACAATATCTTTATTGCAAGAGACAAATATTTTAATCTAAATAAACAAAGTTCCATTCTCTTAAATAGAAAATAGTTTTCTACAAAATTCCATTAATTTTTCCTTTATCATGGGTTTAGTAAAAATATCTGCCAAATTATTTTTGGTACTAACATATTTAATTTGAAAAACCTTGTCGTGTATTAAATTCCTTAAGAAATGGTAACGAACATCGATATGTTTCGTTCTATAATTTTCTACTGGTGAAATGGAAAAACTTATAGCAGCTTGATTGTCACAGAATATTACAATTTC
The DNA here is from genome assembly GCA_019973975.1 of Trichonephila clavata. NCBI lineage: Eukaryota > Metazoa > Arthropoda > Arachnida > Araneae > Nephilidae > Trichonephila > Trichonephila clavata. The sequence continues at coordinate 9,864 of BMAO01002448.1, forward strand.
ACATAATTCCAAATTCAAACTTTTATCATTAATTATATTCTTTAACCAAATAAATTCCTTTGCTGCTTCCGTTAAACTAACATACTCCTCCTCCATAGTAGACAGACTAACGGATTTTTGCTTGAAAGTTCGCCAGGAAATTGGAGTTTCGCCGATGAAAGCTATGAATCCTCCCATCGACACTCGGTCATCCCTATTTGTAGCAAAATCCTAGTCTGAGTAACATCTTAATTTTAGTGATTTAACTTTTGAAAGTTCCAATTTATATCTCTCTCTTTGAGTATTTTAAATAACCTAATAATCTCAATAAACGATTCCAATGTTTTATTCCTGGGTTTGATTGGAATTGGGATAGTACATTCACTGCATACATAATATCAGGTCTTGTGCGTATAGCAATAAATGACAAGGATCCTATTAAATTTCTATAAGGAAACGTTAAAATTTCTTCGCTAGTTTTGGGCGAATCTAATTTGGAAAGAATTTGGCCTTTTGATATAGGCAATAAACTTACATATTTATATTTCTCATAAATTTTACATAATTTTTGAATGTAAGATTTTTGATGTATAAAGAGACCATCATCTTGTTCTTCAAATTCTATTCCTAATAACTTCTTTGTTTTACCCAGAATCTTTAAATCAAAATTTTTCTGTAATAATTTTATTACAAAATTTACGTTTTCAGTTTCTCTACCAAATATTATCATATCGTCAAAAAAATAATAGAATTACATTATTTTCAAACATATATACACAATTAAACCACTCTAATTTCTTAAATTTCAATTTAATTAATTTATTTTCTAATTCCAAAAAACACTGTCGGCCACTCTGGTGAAGACCATATACTGCCTTACTTAACTTACACACTTTGTTATGATCAGTTTCATATCCAGTTGGTTGCTTCATAAAGATAACAGTATCTAAATTATCATATAAATAGGCATTAGTGATATCTACTTGAACATGCATCCATTTCCACAAACATACACAGATAGTGAAAAATAATCTTACAATAGTAAAGTTAACAACTGGACTAAATACCTCGTCAAATGATTCGCCTTTTAATTGTGTGTTACCTTGCGCAACTAAGCGGGCCTTGTATCTAACTATTTTATTATTTTCATCACGTTTTACAGTATAAACCCAACGGTTTCCTAAAAATTTTATGTTGTCTGGAGGATCAACCAAATCCCAAATCTTGCGTTCCCTCATTATGTTTTTATCTCCCTATCTATTGCCATTTAGATGCTTCCCTGGATCTTATTGCCTGTTTATAACAGTTAGGAATATCTACTTCAACCATATTAACTTCCTGGGATTCAGTATCTTCCTTTCTAAAATCAAACAAACTCGGGTCATACTGAATGTTATTCTTATTACAGTATCGTTCTATCTCCTTAAAAGATCTCAAACGGGTTTCTGTCCCTGCGATACCATAATATACGTTGGATCCAGTTACTTACTTACCTATATTTCTAATCCACTTAACCTCTGAACATGGGATTAAGCTACGATTATCAGAAGATAAATCTGGTTTTTCAAATGATGTCAAGGGAGTTTCTGTACTTGTCTTTGAAACTAAACGACTCGCTAACGAATCTCTTACAGTATCAAAATCGTCCTCCTCATCATCATAATCAGGAAAGTTTAAATCAAGTCTGGGATAACCATTAGTTTTCGGTTTAAAATCAATTCTTTCCTATATTCATCGAATCTTACATTAATAGTCTCAACTAATTTATTTTCTTCTATTAACCATATCCTATAACCCTTAGTACGCTGTGCATAGCCCATCATAATTCCTATTTTTGCACGCATATCGAATTTCTTTCTAATCTGTTTTGGAACACCAGCATATGCCAAACATCCAAAAGGTTTTAGATACAATATTGATGGTTTTCTACCTGAATATTTTTCGAAAGGGGTTTTGTTACTGTCTTTGTGACAAATTCTATTCCACGCATAAGTGAAGCAAAGTAATGCTTCTCCCCAAAACTTATGTGGAACTTCACTCGACTTAAGCAATGCTTTAATGCCATCTATAGCGGTTAAATTGAATCTCTCCGCTACCCCATTCATTTCCGGCGTATATTGATTTGTTACCTCGTGCTTTATACCCAGTTCTGCCAAAAAGGTATCCATATCTTTATTACAAAATTCTAGTCCGCCATCAGTTTTAACTGCTATTAATTTTTTATTCAGAAAACGTTCTGCTCGTTTCTGAAATCTTATAAACGTATGAAATACGTCCTACTTTTTCTTAATGGGAAATACAGTCACTTTTCTCGAGTAATCGTCAATTATACTCAAGAAATATTTATTACCGCCTTGACTTTCAGTTGGCATTGGACCACAAAGATCCATATGCAACAATGCCAGTGGAAGTTTTGATCTTACGGCCCCCGTCTTTTTAAATGAAACTCTCTTGGACTTGGCTAATTTACATGGAATACAAGGCGACTTATTATCAGCTAAACGTGGGAGACCTCTTACACTATCACTAGACGTACAGTCTTGAAACTTAGTAAGCAGATTCCTCTCATAGGGTAGAGATACTCTATAAAATGGGTTTCGTGAAAATTGCCCCCAAGTGGCGTTGTGGGACTTAAGGGGCGTTATAGATAATTATTTCCATTTTTAAACTATTAGACGCACAGTCTTTATATTTGATAAATAGATTTCTTTCATAGAGTAGAGATCAGCTATAAGAAGGTTTTGTGAAAACAGACCTCTAAGTGGCGTTGCGGGGAATTAAGTGGCGTAAGAGATAAATATTTTCGTTTTTAAACTACTTGACCTATCTGCTTGAAAATTGGTAGGAATGTTTCTTTCAGAGTAAATATCCGCTACAAAACGGGTTTGGGGAAAATCGACCCCAAGGGGTGTTGCGGGGGTTAAGGGCAGATATAAATGATTATTTCTATTTTTAAACGGTTAGACACACAGTCTTGAAATTTGGTAAGCAGATTCTCTCATAGGATAGAGATACACTACAAAATGTGTATTGTGAAAATAGACCCGTAGGTGGCATTGCGGGGGTTCAAGGGGCATTATTGGTAATTTTTTTTGCATTTTTAATTTATTGGAAGTACACACTTCAAATTTTGCTAAGCATATTCCTTTCATAGAGTGCAATTCCCCTACAAAATGGGTTTTGTGAAAACAGACCCGAAGTGGCGTTGCGGGGGCTCAAGTGGCGTTATAGATAATTATCCCCATTTTTGAACTATTAGACGTACAGTCCTGAAATTTGATAAGCAGATTCCTTTCGTAAAGTAGAGAACCGCTACAAAATGGTTTTCGCGAATATCAACTACCAAGTTTAATTTCGGGATATTAAGAGGCGCGTAATCGATAAATATTTCCATTTTAAAACTATTTGATCATCCTGCTTGAAAATTGGTAGCCATATTCCTTTCATGGAGTAGAGTTCCTCTAACAAAGAGTAAAACGAAAATTGACCCCCAAGGATGGTTGAGAGGTGTCAAGAGGAGTTACAGAAAAAAATTCCTGTTTTTAATTGTTAGACCCATATACTTGAAATTTGTTAAGCATGTTTCTTTTGTTGAATAGGGATCCACTAAGAATGTATTTTAAGCCAATCAAGTTTTGGGGGGGGGGTGCAGGGGGTTACTGGGACGTATTGATAAAAAAAATTTCTTTTTTCGAGCTACGAGAACTATAATAATGAAATTTGGTTTGCATTTTTCTTTTGTTGAATTGAAATCCGCTAAGAGCGGTTATTTTGGAAAACGGCTCTGAACGGGATTACGGGGATATTGATAGTAAAACTTTTGTTTTTTTCTGTTAGATTTAGACTTGAAATTTGGCTTGCATGTTCAATTTACGGAGTAGAGATCCACCGAAAATTGGTTTTGCAGGAATCCACTTGGTTTTTGGGTTACGAAAGAGCAAACATCATTCTATACTTCAATTTTAGAGATTTTTAGAAAATACAAATTAGATGATTTCTGCCCTTTTTTTTTTATCAACAGGCGACAGTTACAGGTATAAGTATATTTTCCAATACAATCGAATTCTTAATGCTATTACTTAGATATCAATAATTTATACATATATATATAAGCAGTAAAAAATTATAAAACATCATGAAATACTCAGCGAAGCGGGCGGGTAACGGCTGGTGATATAATACATGAGTAAGTCCTGGTTTTTCGGAGAATAGGCCTTAAAACTATTAAATAACGATTTTAAATCTTTTTTTTAAATTTTGTTTTGATTTTGAATTCGAAAGATCAATTTCTACATCCTCTTCAACAATTTTTAATTCTTCGATTTGCGAATCCGGAATCGCTAAAAACTTTTCCTCGAAATCCATGGTAATCTTCGCGTTTCGTATAAAATCGACACCTAAAATGCATGGATATTCGAGATCCGCTAATATGTGAAAATCCCATTTTTTTGTGAATTCTCTGATTTGAATTTCTAATTCAACTGTTCCTACATTGTTGCAACAGGCACCCTGAGCCGTTATAACTTTTGCATTTGATTTTTTTATTGGTTTATAAGAAAAATATGCCCTATATGTTTCTTCAGACATGAACGACTTCTCGGCTCCAGTATCCCATAATGCCTTAGTGAAGATGTCGTTCACTAAAATTGGCACATACGGGAGTTCTACAGGGGACATCCTTGAAGCAGAAACCCTTATAGGAGGTTTCTCATCAACATGCGATCGATCTTGATTTCGAACGCTTAAAAAGTTTTAATTTTATGACTACCCCTATTCCAATGATTATTCGACTCCCGTTCAAAATTATCACTCGGACCCCTATTTCTATATTGATCTCGTCTATCACGACTTTCGAATCCGCGATCATTCCTATCAATACGGTTCCTTTTCTCGAACCCTTGATTATCATAATTCCTCTGGGGTCTCGTCCCATAGGAAGTTCTATATCCCTGTTTCCTATCATTTTGACGTTCAACTACCCCAGTATCTCCCCAATTTCTATTAGTTCGACCTTCGTTAGACCTCCTGCTCACATCACAAGCTCGTCTTTCACTATTATTATTGCTCGAACCCGGATTGTCTCTCCTCAAATATCTGTCCTCGTACTTAGATATCATCTGAAGCAACTGCAATTGAGTAGTTGGATTTCTAATCTCCATATATTCCATCAATTGTGGTTCCAAACGGGCAACAATATGCTCGATCAAACTATCTTCCGACATATTTAATCCCAATTTTTTATGTATTTTGAGGAGGCTATAAATAAAATCCGACGGAGCCTGACCGTGACCCTGATATGACGAATAGAACCTGACTTCCAATTCAGTCTTATTCCTAACCACTGGGAAATTTGCTGTCAAAGCTTCTTTCAATTGTGCGAAATCCGTAGCATTCCCTTTCACTATCGAAGATCCAAAGACATCAAACCAATCTAACGCACGGCCTCTGAGACGCCCTTTAAGATAATAACATGCCAAATTATTATGTAATTTTAAACTGTATGATTATATTTAATGTGTAATTTTTATAGTATTCAACAATTATGCAGTCGGGAAGATATTATCTAAAGAAAAAAAGATTTCAAGTATTAACTGTCGAATAACATGAAGATACTAACTTCCCGAAATAGAATACAGATGAAATTTGAATCATGCACTGTTTGAATTATGTACTAACTCAGTGATTCTCAACCACTGCTTGCACTTTTGTGTGCTGCCGAATTCTTGTTGGGCAGGCAATTTTTTTTAAAAAACTACTCATTATACTCTGTAAAAAAATAAAATTCGGAACTGAATCATTTGGTCGTTTTATAGAAAGAAACTAAGGGTATTCTCGAAATACATTTAACTTATTCTTTCGTTATATATGGATAGAAAAAAATTGATTGGGTTCGTAATCCATTTGTGCACGAATGCTTCTGCATAGGAGTTAACTTTGAATGAAGAGGAAAAACTAATTTCGAACTGTAATAATTGAGATTTAATTTCAAAATATATGGAAAAGTCAATTAATTTATTTTGGAGGATTAAAATTAAAGGCGATTATCTCATAATAGCCAAAAAAGATTTTAAAATATTGCTACAATTTTCTACATCATATTTGCTTCAATTCAAGTTTTCAGCATCAACAAATATAAAAATGAAAAAAAAAAGATAGAGACTAAAACATGTAGATGACGAAATAAGAATAGCATTATCATTTTAACAACCAAATATAAGGGAAATTATCAAAAATCATCAAGCTCAAATTTCTATTACTATTAATTTGTAATTAAGTACTCAATAAACATTTGTTGTCTTTGTCGTACTTATTATTTTAACATTAAAAATTACTATCATAAATTGTTTTATATAGTGTATTTATATATAAGTAAAATTCTCTTAAACTTATTTTATTGTTAGTTGAAATTGTTAAAAGTGTACGACAAAAAGAAAGGTTGAAAATCACTAGTCAAGGTTCAAATAAAAAGGTTTTATTTCCTAGTTTATCTTAACATTATTTTGAATTGTCTTTAAAGTGTGTATCAATAAGTTATGGATTTTTTTAAATTGTAAAAAAAAAAGTATTGTTATCCAAATTGTTTGAGTATTGTACAAAAAACCTAACTTTAAAACCGAACCGAGTAAAATTTCAAATATAAGGAAAATTATATATGTATATATTAGCCTATTTTTAGTAAGAGGATTAACTTTTCTTTTTACATTTTTAAAAAAAAATATTCTCGTTTTAATTTTCAGGTTGAAAGATCTATAATTGCGAATTTATTAAATTTCGAATCAAACCATTGTTCGTTAGTAATGCCTATTTATGTTTTTTTTTAATTCAAGCCACTATTTTTATTCAAAAATTTCTTTTTATGCGTTTAAAGCACATGTAGCATTTAGTTAGCTCGTAATTCATTGTCATACTCCTATATACGTTACACTTTTACAGATTAGCTAAAAAAGGAGCTCCTTTGGATATCAAGGTTTTCAATTCATATATATACACTGCTGGCTATTTAAATTGCAACACCATGAAGGAAAGCAAATATATAAAAAAAGAATATTTATTGTATGCAAACAGTATGGCATGCAGACAAACTGATTAAATTTGCAAGTAGTTTGAGGGCTTACAGGTACGAAATCACACTCCTCAAAAGTGAAATTGCAACATAGAGAAATAATGCATGTAGCGTCATGCAAATTTCAGGAACGATAGTGGTGAGGCAGATATGCAAATGATTAAAAAACAGATAAATAAAATTACTTTAAACCAATTTATTCGGTATCTAATGGCCCACCACGTTTAGCTATAAGAGTCACAATCCAGCGAGGCACTCTATCAACTAGTCCAGTGATGGTTGCCTATGGTAACCGTTGCCAAGCCACATCCACTGCAGACCATTCATGGTTTAAGCCTCCTCGGTTTATGTCACTTCCAATGAAATCCTACAGGAGTTCAATGGGATTCAGAATTGGAGAGTTTGCTAGCTAGGAATCCAGTCAGGTTGCTAACAGTTCACCGAGCAACATGCAGCCTGGCATTTTCATGGAATACCTTGCTGGGTGCAACGTGCAACAAGAGCAGAACAACTGGCTCCACAACTTGCGTGACGCAGTGGAAACGCTGTAAAACGAACGTCAATGTGTACCAGAAGCGTCCTGTGATCCAATATTAAGCCACTTATAATCCATTTGCCCTTAGGACCGGTTTGACGCTCGGCGAAATGAATTGATTCTTAGCTTTTTCCGGAATCCCCGTCGATGGTTGTCATTCCTCCAAAGACAGAAAAGAGATACATATGTGAACAATACCCGATGCCATTTTATGGTTTAGGTACAATGAGGAGGACACCATGCCAAGCGTCTAGCTCTGTGTTGCGTGGTCAACGGTACCTTTGTTGCTAGAGCCCATGCACGTAAATATGCTTCATGCAATCTGTTGCGTATAGTTTGGGTGGACACAGATTCACCTTCTCCTGGAGAGAGCCGGCTTCGGATGTCATGAGACATGAAAAAAGGGTCTCAAATTGTTTTCTGGAAAATACACTGGATTGTGCGCTCTGAAGTGCACCTGTGCGCATCACTTATTCGGCGCGCACGTAGATCTTCCTGAATCCATCGTGTGACACAGCGTTTGATGTGTTCACATGTGCTGAACACGAGTTGCTATTGTGTCCCGCGACAAACCCAATTCATGCAGATCGATAATACGGTCACGTTCATTGGTCGTTAACTGATAGTTTTGAGCTCGCCGACGTCTCAGAGACATTTTCTACGCTTCTCTGAAAGTCACAAGAGCTACTCAAAACCTCATAAACAGTTTATGAGAAGGTAAAGTTCCTGGTCCTTATAGTCCGAATATGATTACCACGTGGTCAGATGCGTGCAAAAATTTAATAATTTGCATATCCATCTCACCACTATTGTTCCTGAAATTTGCATGAAGCTAAGTGCATTATTTCTCGGTGTTGAAATTTCCCTTTTGAGGAATGTAGTAGAAACAGCTGCATCCCTGGCATCTACATCGACCCCTACCCGGTTAGATAAGGAGTCGAACAGGACTTGGATGACACAAACGGGCAACTCATTCCATGCTGCTTCAAGTCGATACCACACTTCATCAACAGTTTTTTGCTGGATAGGGTTGGAGGGTCAGTCTTTCAGTAACACACGAGAAGATATTTTTAATGGGTGACAGATCTGGTGACCGTTCAGGCCAGGAAACAATTGAATACTCTGTGTATCGAATAAATTCAGAACAGTAGTGCAAAACGTGGTCCAGCATTATCTTGTTGAAAGATGGCTTTTGGCTGGTTTCGAAAACAGGGCACAACCGCTGGACGTAAAATGTCAGAAATGTACCCCTATGCGTTTAAATTAGCGTCGATCCGAACCAGAGATGTACGTGCCGTGTCTCAATGACTTCCCAAACCATCACACCAGATGCAGATCCCTTATGTCGATATTGAATGTAAGCCGGTGAAGAGCGGTCTTCTCGGAGCCTATAGACAAGACCTTTGAAAAGACGACATTGTGCCACTCCTCTATCCAGATTTGACATCCGGCGCACCAGAACAACCGTGTCTCTATTCTGCATTGTCAAGGGAAACTGAAGCAATGGCAAATGCAGTCGCAAACTACGAGCGGACACTGGGCGTGCTGCAAACATGCCAATTTCCTGACTAATGGTCTGTAATGAGGTTCTACGATTCGGCAGGGCCGACCACACAATATCTCTGTCCTTTAAAGCCTTAGTCATGGCAGTGGTTAGATTTCAACCCGCGTGCCGGGCGATATCAAGGAACAATGATACACACTCTCGATAGGCAACGATCTTGCCTCTATCGAATACTTGAACTTACTGGTAATCATTTCCTCTTATTATTCGTGGCGTAACACGATATTCTGAGAAAACTCCAACCTTTCAAAGTGCTCTCTGAATGTACACAGCTTTTCGTTCATGCAATGCTTCAGATATCGTTTCTCCCTCCTACGTCGTCCAAATGAGCTGAAATACTAATCATTTGCATATCCCAACGTCTTCTTCCTTTTGTGTCATTGTGACATTTGTCAGATTATTCCTTCTTGGTATTGCAATTTTGTTGGCCAGCAAGGCAAATAGCACACATACCCACATAATCTATCTTTTCCAACACTACCTCGCCATTGAAATTTCAATACGAGGAAGAAAAACAACAAAAATATACTTATAATACATATAACATAGTAGAAAGAAAATATGATTAAATTTGTTCTCAATTTGGGGGGGGGGAGATACAAGATTTGAAATTATAGTACACCCACTTGCCGGTTCTGGCAGCTAAAACGGCACTAGCCCGGTAAGTCACTGAGTTGAACTAGGCTTTGAAGATAGACACTGCTGCTTGAAATTTATACCAAGTCGTAGTAGCTAGAAGGCGTAGAGAGTCCAGTCTCTGAACAAGCAATGAGTAAATGTTTTCAACGAAAAAGAGATTTGGATAACGCTCTGGTCAGAGAAACAGTCAAACCCTCTCTGTTTCGAGGTAGGTTCCTAACCTTAGCCAACATGTGGTTTTACTTTATATTGTTCAAAGCTGACGTCTTCAAAGCCTCGAAGATAGGACACAATCATCGCCCTTAAAATTACCAACAATGGGAACAAGTCTTCGTGCCGTGTACCAAGCGGCTGCTTATTCCATCATACCAGGTGCAAAGTCCATAAGACGATATCAAAGGCAAACAGGTGACGTGAGTTCTCCTAGATACCTCTGTCATTATGTTGCACGAAAAATGGCTATTCGTCTGAAAAGTCGACACACTGCCACTCCTGTATTCAGTTTTTATGTTGGATGCACCAATTTTTCTGTGTGTTTTTATGCTGTAGTGTCAGAGAAAGCAGCAATAAAATGGATGCAGACAATCAGTGCTGCTCCAGAAGCCCTTGCACTGTTCAATGATATCGAACTCCTACACATGCTGTTGGCCATTTCTCCTTCTTAAAGTAGGCATAACACCATTGTTGCCCAAACAGCTGACACTCAAATGCATTTTTAATGAAAAACACACATGTTGTACAACTTTCTTTTTTTTTTATCGAGTTTGAGATGCCGTTTCTTTTTCCTGAGTAGTTTGATTGCGCTGAAGTATGAATCATTTTTACATATCCTAGAATCTTCCTTTAATGCGAATTTGACGTTTGTATATTACCTCTCTTTCATGGTATTGCAACTTTAACCCTTTAAGTGCCACCAGCGTATGTATTCATTTCGCTCAACAAGTGCGTTAGGTGCCCCGAAATATATATATCTGTCTTTACGAAATACGATTATTTTCTTTGCGCTGCAACCAGTAAAATTATTCCGAAGGTTTTGGAATGCAATAAAATGATCTTGACAGTGTGTTTCAGAATGATTTCAGAGAAAAATTTGCTCATATTTGTGCCTTTTTTCTCCCCCTCCCCTCCCCGGATACGCGTACCTATGTGAAAAATGGTGGCATTGGGGAGAGAATCACGCTGCTTTTAATCTGCAATTAAGGGGTCAAATGCCAGAAATGCATTTAATCTCTCTCCTTCCAAATTTTACATGTAATTGAAGTATTACTTATTTGAAATTTTTTATTTCAAAACTAATTTTGAGAAGTTATTTGAATGTTAACTTAAGTTTTGGTTTTGCTCTTACTAAAATGTATGGGTTTTGATTTAAATAATAAATTTTTTGGAATGCATGTATACTGTCGAGCCAAAGCATCATGAACATCCCCACGTTTTTCAATGAACTCGTCTGGATGATGTGGAGGGTATGTTATTAAGTGAAAACGGAGTTTAACTGTTATTTGGTAGAATGTAAGAAATCCTTTCACTTACTTCTGAAAGTGATATGTAAGGCTGGTGATCTAAGCAAATTTGAAAGAGCCCAAAGACCCGGAATGATTATCTCCGAAACTGCATGGTCGGTAGATTGTTTACGATTAGCCATTGTTAGTACTCACGCATAGTTGATAAATGACTGTAAAAGCAACTGTAGAAATGCCAAGCTGTTGGACGTCATCGAAGAAAAAGGACGTCGGAGACTGTCTAGCATAGGTAAATGAAAATCGGTGCCAATCAATGGCTCAGTTGACAACCCAATTGAATGTAGATCCAAATGCAAGTGTTTCGGAACCCACAGTTCAGCGAACACTATTGAATATGGATCTGCGCAGCAGACGTCTCACTCGTGCGCCTCTGTTGGCCAAGCGTCATTGTCAGTTACGCCTATAATTGGTCCGTAAACATCGAAACTAGGCCGTCTCTGGGACCGTTTGTTTTGGTATAAAATCAAATGAAAGCTGTGGACTATTTAATCACAGCCGTGGATGAATTGCATCTTTAATAGATCTCCGTCCCAACTTTTAAATGAGTCTTCTAACAGGACAATGTTCATTGTCCCAGGCCTGGAATTATGTTGAAGTGGTTCGAGGAGCATAATGATGAATTCCAATTAATGCCTTAGTTACGTAAATAATCAAATTTTTTAATTCGACAGTGCAAATTTAGGCATTCATAGAAATTCAGCTCAGAGATCAAAAACCTACATGATGGAATATCTCGACTTTGTGAAACCACTGCTTGGATATTTGGTACAACCTTCTGCCAGTCATCTACCAAGAACTTTTGTCATCCATGCCAAGGCGAGTTGCAGCTGTTTTGTAGGCCAAAGGTGGTGCAATGCGTTATCGAATGGATGTTCATAATGTTTTGGCTCAACGGTGTATTTCGAAGTTTATTGTTGATTAAAATATTATTTATTTCTAACTTTCAGAGTTGCTGCTTTTAAATCCTATTTTAGCAAGTTGCTTGGGAAGAAAAGTTTTGAGTATAATAAGTGCATTATATAAAAGTGCATAATGGGTAAATTTCACCTTGATATGTTTTTATCAGTAACCACAATTCAAACAATTCGTTACATTAAAATACAAGAGTTTATTTTTTCAATGTATTTATTAAAAGAATGTACTGTGTTTGTTTTAAAAGGAAAAAACTATTTATATTAGATAATATGTATATAGCATTAAAGAATTCACACAGAATTGTATAGATACAAAACTTAGAAGTAATTGAAGTATACTGTGCAGAAGCTAAATATTATAAAAGGAAATTAGTATTTTCTCTTGAAAAATTTAATGCTTGACTGTAAAATAGAAATTCAGTGAAAGATTCATGAACTAATGCATGCTATAAGTGAACTATTAAATATTTTGATTAAGAAAGTATTCATTGTGTAAATGATTTGTTAGATTGCATTTTCAAATCATTTCTAAAATGAAGAAATAATCAGAATTACATTGGCCTTATTGTTATATAGGAATGAAAGATGTAAGCATTGAGATAAAAAAAATTAACCCAGCCAAATAAATCTGGGGCTGCTTTTTTAAATATGACATTTAAAAAGCAGCCCTACATTTGTGATTAACTAATTCTCCAATTAGTTAATTTTATTTTAGAATTAATAAGTAATTGGTTACTATTGATAGCTCGAGTTATATTTTTCTTCCTAGTTCATATTTAATTAAAGTTTCATTGAAAATACACTTTGGTAAATTTAAACAGCTATAATTATTCAAAATGCTTCTTTTTTTCATGGAACCCTCATTTCGACTAACGTTAGAATTAAAAGACTGAAATATTTAGAGAATATTTCTTTAAAAAAAAAGTAATAATAGAAATTCCTTTGAAAGCATACACATGTGATATTTGTCTGTGTGTGTTTTTAAATTACTATTCATAAAATTTTTGAACATCTAAATGAAATCTATTGAATTAATTTATCAACTAAATTTATCTCGTAAATGAAAAACATATTTACTGCACACGCTTTTCTATTCGTGACCATCAGTTCACCAACCAACAATAACAGAAGTTGACGGACTTTCCATATCAATCTTTGTTTAATACAATACTCCTCTAAAAAATCTCTAGTCCATTCTTCTGCTTCTGAATTCGGTTCATTTGTCGAAGACGCGGGAAAGCTGTCAAAGTTACTTCGCCGCCTGAATGGATTGCTTGGTACGAAGGTACCGAAGAGGAAGAAACAGTGATTAATACCGTTAGAAGGTATTCCATTACACGACAAGATTCGCGTTTCTGACCTCTTCTTACATGTGTTTATCTCAGATATTTGTTACCTATAGAATGACAATAACATTTATTGACATGAAATATTGTTTATAGAGAGAATCTCAGAAGACTTTTATGGAAGTAGCCGTCACTGATATTTATCCCAATCACACACTGAAGGGGTAAAAACCACTACATCAAAAATTAAATAAAAAAAAAATAAAGTGTAATGACAATTTTTTTTTTCATGTTCATAATAGTGCAAATAAATATTAGCTAAACAGTTACTTGCAGTGTACATATATATACTGGTGAAGAAAAATCCCAGTGCCAAGAAAAAATTATTGTAGAGTAATGAAATTTGGACAATGCAATTGTCTAGTTAACATGCTTAATTGATTAAAATTTCAATATCACATGTTAATTGAAGTTTAAGAAAATGCATTTCAAATGTGAAATGCTGTTACATTAATAACCGGTGTAACCTCCAGAATTTTGAATGCCAGCTTGCAAACGCGCATGCATTGTATCTCTTACAGGTGCAGAATGTCACTTTATGGTATGGAGTTCCATGCTTGTTGTACTTGTTGTGTCAATACTGAGCCGGTCAATCTTGGCTGCGGATAATGCTGGAGCTGTCGTCCTATGATATCCCATAAATGCTCAATTGGAGACAGATCTGGTGATCTAGTAGTCCAAGAAAACATGTCAACACTCTGTAGAGAACGTTGCAACGGTAGTGTGATTGCGAGTGTGATGCTGTTGGAGAACTCCCCCTTGAGTGCTGTTCATGAATAGCTAACTGGGCGAATTACCGGCTGGTTGAATTAACAGACTGGCGTAGAAATTTGCAGGCAGTGTATTTGGGATAACCACGAGAGTGCTTCTGCTGTCATTGGAAATTGCTCCTCAGACCATGACTCCAGGTGTAGATCAGTGTGTCTAGGTGTAGATCAGTGTGTCTAGGTGTAGATCAGTGTGTCTAGGTGTAGATCAGTGTGTCTAGGTGTAGATCAGTGTGTCTTGCAGTTTGGTTGCAAGCTTTCCCATGGCCTCCTTCTCACAAATACATGACCATCACTGGCACCAAGGAAGAACCTGCTTTCATCAGAAAACACAACAAATCTTCAATCCATCCTCCAAAGAGCTCTGGCTTGACACCACTGGTGTCGCAAACAACAATGCCTAGGAGTCATTGGAATACTCACTATAGGGTACCTGGGCTGGAGCTGTCCTTGAAATAACCGATTTCTATCAGTTCGTTGTTTCACTGTGGTACCAACTGCAGCTTGAATTTCTGCCGCGAACACAGTAGGATGCACTACAGCCGTACTCTGAGTACGGCAGTCTTCCCTCTCAGAAGTTCCACGTAGCCTCACAGAACACGGTCTGGATTCAGTGCCATCCTTTGACCACTGCTCCTAACAATCATGTACAGTTGATACATTCCTGCCTAGTCTTTTTGCAAAATAGCAGAAAGAAAATCCACCCTCTCGAAGCCTTATTACACGGCCTCGTTACACTCGGTGAATTCTTGACAATGGCTTCTTCGTCTCCTTAAAGGTATTCTTGGCTAACATCAGCTGAATACGTCAACTTTCACAGACAAATAACGCTCACAAACTTAACAGCAGGCATGTGTAAAGCAACCCTGATTTGTAAGTTCTGAGTGGTGCATCACATTTAAGAGCAAAATTCGAATCGATGTCATATTTCAAATGTATAAACACATCTACTAAATTTCATTTATCTATATAACATAAGTCTTTCTTGGTGTTGGCATTTTTTTCCGACAGTTGTATATTTTTTTTATAAGAAAAAATAAGACATTTTTCCCACCAGCCAAATGAGTGAGTAGATTTCATATACTTAAAGTTCGGTTTTTTGGGTACCATACTATTATTTTCCCTTAAGGAGCAAAAACATGTTTGTGAATATATATATATATATATATATATATATATATATATATATATATATATATATAATGTGGTTATATATTTTTTTATTTCTTACTTTGAATTTCAAACTCAACATAATTATACCATTTTTTAGGGCCTAAGTATCATGCTTCGCCGCAAATTCAGTCATATTCGAATCTTTTTTTCAAGGATTTTGGGATACATTTTTTTTATATCTGAAACAATCAAGTTATTCTATTTAAAAGTTGTTAAGGTTAAAAAAAGGAATTTCAAAAATTTAAATTAGTATATATTTAATTCGTAATAATCTTTTTCTTTTTTTCCCCTGGTTTTTAATGTTTTAAGCGCCATTTTAATATATTTTCTGCATAATTTTCTTTAGCTTTTTGGTAAACTTTATAAGTGTGAACCAAAAGATAAAGTAATCTTTTTTTTAATTAAGATGAAACAAGAATGTATTGTGAGAGAGAGATGCATATACTACTGATTTTGTAAAGCCTTAAAACATAGGCTTATGCTTTTTTTTTTTTTTTTGCTTTCGTTCTCTTTTTTCGAAACTTATTCAGTTTGATATAACAGAATGAAATCTTTTAAAACAATGTCTTCCTATTTTTCTAAGAGATTGAAACAGTTCACTGTTTTACAAGAAGAATATGCTTATACGTTGGCAACTTAAGGTATCCAACTACCCCAAAATTGTGAATTTTGCCAAAAATTGACAAACTTTTTTATGTTTTTATTTTATAGGCCATCTTATCCGCTTTATAAAAATACGAAGTTTATTACTTTCCATTCACTAGAACAAAAACTACAAGTGTTTTCATAAAATCAATGCCATTACTTTAAGCAAGATATTTCATACTTTAAAACGCGTTTTACTCTAAATTTGTTTGTTTTTTTAATTTTCAAACGGGGCCAGCGATTGCTAAAAATTTTTTTGAAGATAGGTAGCTGAAACTTTGTGTGTATGTTCTGTATAATAGTAGAAAGTGTTTTAACGTTCAGATTTGTCAATCCCTGTTTTATTACAAAATTTACACTCCCTTATGTTAATATAATCACTGTTTTTTTTAATGCAATTTCATATAATGAATAAGATAAAGTGCTCTAGATTTGTAACAATTTAAATATCTCTTATCCTAAAGGTCATTTCAAAAATGAATAACATAGCAACACATCAGAATTGAAAAATTGAAAATCTGTTTATAAACTTTTTGTACAGAATTGGCTACGCTTATGTTATTTTTTGTAAAATCATATGTCATTTTCTAAAACCATTTTTCCCATTTTTGTAATAATATAGTTTCTTTTTCTCTTCTTAAATTTAGCATATTTTTCTTAAAATGTATTAAATAAATCTAAAAATAACAAAAAAATCCCAATGCCTCCATTTTAAAAAAAATTGTCGCAAGTAGTAGGGTACTTTAATAGCGATCAAATTCACACATTGTCAAAAAATTAAAATATTTGTTTACTGAACCTTTTATACATTTATTGCTACTATGTTGCTCGAACGTTATATTTATACATAAAAATTGTTACGAGCATCTTACAAGATGCAGTTTATTTCACTATTAACTTTGAATTCCTCACAATTTCTTAGAACAGGAGAGCACACAGTAGAATCTTAGTATAGTAGAATCACACTTAATTTTCTTTCGAAACTAAGATATTTTAGAATATCTGCTAAATTATATATATATATATATATATATATATATATATGCAGAGCGTTTTTATATTTATCCGAAAAACATATATAATTACTAGCTGACCCGGCCATGCGTTGCTGTGGCTTTAATACGATAATTCAATATTATCCTAAGCTATTCAATGCAGTCAAATTATTCTTCGTTTATAATTTTGGAGGGTTGAAATAAAGTATAAAACAACAAATTATTTTAATTTTGCATTTCATCCATCTCCTATTTGAGTGTAGTATAATGCATGAATTAGTAACGAACTCATTAAGTAACAACATATGAAGATTTAATTTTATAAATGTGGTGAATAACGTTGATTCTTCGCAATTTTTAAAATTATTTTTATCATTTTAAAGCATAACAACAAATAATTCTATACAACTAATCGCTAATCGGTGCACAATATTTTTCGGTAACCCGTATTTTGCTAACTCAAATAGATTCAACGGTTTCCGCACACGTGAGCATGTAACATCTAGTTGCCCATTCGAGAAACATGGATTTTCTAAGTCCAAGTATCAAATGAATATTGTTCGGGTTTCAGATTCATTTATGGTCATCGCGAAAGCCAAACGAATCGGGAATTGAAGCCTTTTGAATGGTATTAGAGATTCTGACGGCATCAGTGGAATATGTGGCAACAGTTTCCGTAGTAGAATAACCGAATTTTGGTTTAAACTTTACAGTCAAAATGTTTGCTTCAAGAAGTTCCCGGTAATTCTTTTGATGATGAAACGTGCCCCGTTGCATAATCTAGGTGGATTTAAGTTACGCAAAAGAATATCCAGGGAACTAATCTTCAACCGAAGATTGTGTGGTGACATTCCTGTTACTTCTAGAGAATTCAAAAAATCGGTTGGAAAATTTGCGGTTTTGTTTTTATCAACAATAGTGTCGATAATATGCAAAATTATATTATGATCGGTTGAGTAGTTTCGGAGTCCATTGCGGACAAACACTGTGACACGTATATTTTATACATAAAGATATACATGTCAAATTCCAGTTTCATCAAATAGGTTCGCTCTCTACTTTTGGTTTCTGTTTGGAAAAATTCCAAAAAATCATTTATATCTGGACTTAATTTTTTGTCAACATTTCTTCGATTATATTCTAGAGTAAATTCAGTAGGAATAATTTTCAAAACGACAGAAATTAACATAGAGCTGTAAGATTTGGGTTCTAAGCCTAACGCGGATAAACTCCTAACATTTACTTCAATTTCGCTATGTAACTTTTTAACTTTGGAATGTCATTCGATTTATAAACTGGAAGCAGATTTATTTTTTATTCATATGGTTATTAATTATTACTTCTTTTTTTCCAAATCTTTTTTAAGAAGCTCAACAGCAGAATCATAGCTTAATTCATTAATCTCAAAACCTTCTATGGCTTGAGCAGCTGAACCAGATACATAGCTTTTTAAATAATTAAATTTTTCTATTTTCGAAAGTGAATTATTATCATGGATTGAAATTTGGAACGTATTCCAGAAGCTTTAAACTGAGTACAATCTCCATAAAATTTTTGAATCATTAACTTTGGAAGTTTAACAATGTTATTTGTATTTACAGAAGTTGAATTCTGATCTGTACCGCTACACACAATGGAATTAATCCGACATTTGTTTTATTTTCTTGTTTGCGCGAAAAATTGTTGTAGTTATTTTGTCACAGTTGTTGTGAATAAAAATGATTTGTGTTAATGAGTGGCTGCATGGCGCCACGTTTTTGTAACTGTGAAGTGGTTCTGTGACGTCACTATGCTCTGTATATAAAACGGGTGAAGCAATCACGTGTGCTTGCTCGCTCGGCAGTTCTTAATAAAGTTAGTTTCTTTAAATTGCTGGCTGATGAATGAATCACTTTCCACCAACGCCCAGCATCTGGTAGATGCAGCCCACAGAACTTAAGAATTAATTGTGTTCCTAACAACAGTAATCAAATGAAGTACTTAATTCAGTGTCATATTGTTCTAACGTGTGGTTTCACTTAAAATTAAGCCATCAATATTTCTTAACTCTTCCGATCTAGTTATTATTAAATTCAAATTTTCCTCAAGGGAATCAAAATCAGTCAGTTCTTCTTTTAATAAATTCTCAACGGTTTTAATTAACTGTGTCGCTGCCTATCTTAGTACTGTTCGCACTTTTTTGTTTTTTTCGATGCTTTCTATTATAATGAATAAAATCTTCTTACCTTTAGAAGGCTTCACGCACTTCAAAGCGCTATTCCAATATATCAGTTAATTCAAAAAGAGAATTCAAAACAATGTTTATATTTACGATCTCATATCGTTCATCAAATTTCGAGAACAATTAATTGTTCCAACATTTAAATCTATAATTAATCTCTTTTTGGCCAATGCTCCATGAAAAAAATCAATGTTATCTATTCAAATAGAGAAAGACATTGATACAACATCTCCCTTCGAAATCTAGTTTTATTCTCCTAATAAAAAAAATAGTGATTGCTCTGATCTAAGCAATAAATTAGAAGCGAGCGTTCTGGCGCCCACATAGACAAAACAAAAGGGGAAAATTTTGCTTCGTGGGAATATTCGCAAAATCTGGCAACGTTTTTTCCGGATTCTCCACATTTCCGGCAATAAAAAAATTATGGCGTGATTAATTGAAATAAAAACCATCCTATGTTTTAAGTTGGACGAAATGACACACAGTATGCAAAATTATATTATGATCGGTTGAGTAGTTTCGGAGTCCATTGCGGACAAACACTATGACACGTATATTTTATATATAAAGATATGTAATATAGTTGACAAACGAAGCTCCTTTAAAATCTTACTTAACATATTAAAAAGTAATGTTATCTTTAAACAAGAATAAATTCCTGAAACAATTCCAGACACAAAATAATGATTTCTACGTTATCTTCCATGAAAGTCTTATGGACTCTGACTTTTTCCTAATTATAACAGCTTTATTTTACCAGAAATATTTAGGGAATATTAACTACTGCATCCAGTATTAGTGATTGTCGCATGCACCGTTTAAAGCAAGGCTGATTCAAGAAAAAAGTTAATCTTAAACATATGACTAGAAAACTTTGATTTCTTAAATTTGTATATATATTTGTTGTAAATAAAAAGTAAAGTACACACAAATCCAATCGAATCAAAACTTATATAAAATAATATATTAATAAGATGAAAAACAATATGTATATACACTACGTAACATTAGAAATGTAACACCAGGAAGTAGTGGATAGAAAATTACATACGTTTCATGATAAGTGCACCTCACCGAGTAGTGTCAATGATGCGAAATGAGCAGCTCTGCGGCGTACGTTGAGTGAGATACAAGGGAAGCAATCTTAAAAATGGGTAAAAAGCGTGCCTTTACTGCTTCCAGGGAAATCTTTGTATACTTTTTTTTCTTTCTTCTCTCAAATAACACGCGAAATATCCGAGAATTTCAGATCGCCATGAACAGTGGGAGTTCCAGCAGGCAGACCATTTTAAGAGGGGCATCGTAATTAGAGAGGAAGGCAAGCTTGGTCCTACATCAAATTTTAGCTAACACCCAAGTAGACGCTTCCACGGTATATTGGCTGTGGAAAAGATGGTTGGAACAATGAAATGTTGCAAGTCTGAGAGGTCAGCATGGCCAGAGAGACGCTAGCACACGTCTATTGATGTTTCTACCAACAAGCGGTAGGGGTCCTGTAACCCATTTATGCCACCAATTTGCTGTATGTACATTACATCCTTGATGTTCCCATACCTATAAGACCCATCTGTTGGTTGCTAATGACATGTGATCATGGCATCTGTGAAAAAGAATGTCATTGACCCTACACCCAAAACGACTCCGTTTGGATGGGTGCCAGGATACAGTGATGCGAATGGTGGAATGGCTTACAGTCATTTTCATAGAGAGATCACACATCTGTTTGTCCACTGATTGTCGCTGTGTACAAGTGTAGCACCGATGTGGTGACAGTTCCAAACTGCCCTCATCTGTGGAATATCCCAACACACGACATCGTGGTTTGCGGTGTCAACGCGTACAATAGCTATTCACTTCTGGTTTGTATTTTAGACGCTAAGACGGTCTAACGATACGGGGATAATGTGCTACGGCTGTACACCTTTTTCTTCGGTGGGTGTCACTGTCCTTAATCAACAGGATAACGTTCGACTGTAAGCTGGACACACCAGCCAACGTGTTGTACAAGAAACACAAAGGCTTCCATGACCTCTATTCTCCTTTGGTTTTCCACTAATAGAACACGTCTGGGATGGGATTCATGCCGTACCACTTCCGCATCCAGAAGAAATTTTCAAATAGGAAATGGAGAGCCATCCTTCAGCGTGCTCCTTTTTATTCTGTATCCACACAAGTTGCTTTGGGCATCACATCCCCCCTATAACCTATTGATCTGACGTCGTGTTATGAGTATTATTTCAAAATAAACATCACTTATTCTTCTTTGCTCCCTTTTTGGGGAGTATTTTAATCCCCCTTCTTGGTGTTGCATTTTTTAATGTCTCGGCGTGTAAAATAAAATTAAAAAGGAAAAACAAAATATAAAAATACCTAACTAAATCTAGTAGCAATGCACACATAAAGTAAATCAAAATAAATCTAAAAACAGAAAATAATATAAATTCCTAAAAAAAATCTCAAAAAATGATTTGTAGAACTTGAAGTGTAGTTTGGATTTTGAAAAATATTTTGTCATTTTTTTCTGAATATTCAGCGAGTTAATAAGCATTGCTGTGTAACAATATTTTTATTATTGCTTTACCAGAATCAGTGTCCTGATTTTCCTCTTCTCTGAGGGAAGCTAATTCATTATTAAATTTTCTGCACAAGTTTTCTACCTCCATATCGTCTTTCTTCAAAATAGCTGCTCCAGAAATAAATAAAACAAAACAAAAATTACAAATAAAAATAAAAATGTCTTTATAAATAATAGAATGGTTTTAATATTAGGAGCATCACATTATTTAATAAGATGATTTTATTCATGTGACAGCTGCTAAGAATTTTAAGTAATTAATAAAATATCCTTTTCATTCGAATTTGAAAACATAAATTTCTTTCTTTTCAAAAATGTGCATTAAATTATATTTGAAGTTTCTGCAAATAAATGGATACAAGCATCTGTGAAATATTTTGAAAATTTTTGATTTTTGCTTTTTACAATAGACCTAGGATAATGCATCTTTATTTTTTGAGTAGACTTAAGTCGGAAGAAATAGAAACCAATATATTTCTCTATTGAAATGACATTTTCTTTTTGCCTTGTAATAATTGAAAGTTATTCGGTTAATAAGCAATATACTATGGGATATATTTACGAATAACTCACCTTTCGAAATGCATTATTTTAGTGTGCCGCATTTCAAACAAAATTTAGAATTCTTCACTACGCATTTTAATCGAATTATTCCGTAATCAATAGCCTTCGTAAAGTGCGATGTTAATAAAAACAATCACTCAATCAACTAAACCTTTTGAATAGGAGATAAAACATTTTCTTTTAACTCAATACACTTAAAAAATTTGACATGATTTTTTATTATAGCTTGACTAATATTAGATAAAACACACAAACAAAGCCCTATAATTTTAAAAAATGGGGATTAATTATTTTTTTAATAACTAGTGTGTAAATATTTGACTAAATCAATTGAAAGTCAAATATACTTTTTTGGAGCAATACTTTATTAACGAAAACCTTTCTATATATAATCACCAAACACTTTTTTCAACTTGATGGGCATTTTAGCTTTAAAAGACAACGCCCTTTTTGATTAGATAGAGCCTCTATAGATAATTATAAGATTATGTAAACAGTAAAAGTGTTTAAATTTTCAGTGAAACTCTTAGAAATAAGACGCAATAATCTTTTGGTAAATTTCACTGTTTTTCATCATAAGAAGCTAATTACACTTGAAGAATTTTGAACTACAGACTTCAAAGTTTTTTATTATGAGAGACGTTCAAATTATGATAAATATATTCGATAATTAGAGGAAGAATAACTTTGTGTAGAGGAAACATGTATAAATAATTTGTGTGAGATCTCGTTTATAGTTTTCTTATTTCAGAATTATTTTTAATTAAAGTAGGGTTTGCAGCCCCGGGATCCAGAAATCCTGTGATCCTGGTGATTTTTTCAAATCCCAGGATTAAAATAACTAATCCCGGGATATAATTTTTGTCAGAAAAAAAATTCTATTTAAAATTTTTTTTCAAAGTATTGTGAATCTGGTATTACATGAAATGTATCTTATTTACTCATTTTGTAATGAATACGTTTAATGTCAGTTTTCTTATGTGTTGAACCATGAAGGGTTTAAGACGGGTGTGTATGTTAAACCGTGAAATTCGATATGCTCTTATTTCTCTCTGTAACTTTCACCCCATCCCGAGTGGGGTCAGAAAACGGACATATCTCCCACCCACAGGATGTTCGGTGTCAGCTAACTTGAAGGGGACAGAGGCAATTAGAATTTTTGGGAGATATCTAGCTGGAGGAGATGTTTTATTTTATCCTTCTGAATCTGCTCTCATTTTCGGGGCTTGCACTGATTTTGAAGTTATTTTTCTCAAGCACTTAATGTGATCTATTATTTTTAAAGTCTAATTTTTATAATTTATTATACATTTTTAGTATTATTAATTAACAAAGGACCAGAATCATAACGCTACAGTCACTCAAAATTCTAATGATGAGAGGTTACAGCTCGAAAGAGCTAGGCACTCTGGTCATCCACACAACGAATTATATTTTACTCTTGAGTGAAGTTACTTGAGATTCAAATAAATTTTACCATCAACAGACTCATTTTCGAATAAATTGGCCTGCTGAAGTTAGTCCAAATCAATCATTTACATTTAGCTCGCATGAAATAGCAACAAGAAATTGTGTTTTTAATTTTGAATTATGATGTATTTTTTAAGATATAAGTTAATATGCAAATACTGTAGATACAATTTGAACCTTGAATATTTACCTCCTGTAAGATACAATTTGAATAAAGTACAATTAATCTTGGTACTGGTCGCTTTGAATATGGACCTTACGTATTTATTCCTCATTTAAGTAAATTCTATTTAAGTTAGGGTTTGCAGCCCCTGGATCCCGGGGTTTCTTCAAATGCCGGGATTAAAATGACTAATCCCGAGATTTAATTTTTGCATAAATTATGTTTTGAAATATTTTTCTCATTAAAATTTATATAGAGAGCTTCCACTTCCGAAACGTGGCATTGCACAACATTCATTGCTATCCCCTAGTAATAATAAAAAAAATGTGACTCATTTGTTTTATTATTTATAATAAATTTTGATTTTACTTTTCTGAATCATCAATCAGGAAACATTTTTCTGAATTATCAGTTTAAACCAATATAACAGATGTGTTTTTTTTAGATTTCTTTTCTCTCTCTCTCTTTTATATATCAAGAGATAAATTGAGAGTAATATTGTTTTTTTTATTATAAGTAAATTCTTATAAGCTGTTAATGCTGTTTCGAACATTTAAAAGGTATTTCTTCAAAATTCTTTCTGGATATTTAAAATTTGAGAATTAACTCATTTATAGGTGAGTTATTCAATGTTATTTTTAGTGTACAGAGAGATAACTTTAGTAATATTATTTTGATATCATTATAAATATATTTTCAAAATAGATTGCATGCATCAATATTTAAATGTTGTTAAAAAATATTTCGAAAAGATATTTTTTGAGGAAGCTAAAAAACAAAATTTTATTCGACTGTGAAATCAACAATGTATTTATTATTATTATTTAAAAAAAATTAAGTCTGTTTTTTGAGTATTTTTATTAGAGTTAATTTTAGTGTTGCTATTATTAATTTCTAGTGTTATATGTTAATAAGATTTTAAAAAAAGGAAAGTATATTTTTTTCTATGGGAGTTTTATAAATGGAAATTTTTTTTTAGATTTAAATTTATGTAAATCCATTCTATCATTTGCACGTTCTGAGCCAGTCGGAAAAAAGGTTCAGTTCAGACTTCATAATTTTAATTTTGAAAAATCTACTTCCTTAGAATGTCTTACTATGCAGTTATCAATTCTAAATATAATAAACATAAAAAAAAGTGTTTCCAGGAAAATAAAACCGGGGCTTTTTATTCTGTTTTAAATTTATAGTAAGATTTTGGAAAATCTGAAAGGTATCGAATTTTAATTCAAATGGGTCTATTTTTAATGAATTCAAATTATACTATTTTTAGTGAATTCATAATGTACTATTTTTTATTTGTTTTTATAATGAATTAAGTTGTGTTTTGATTTGATTCAATAAATAATAATATTAAACGAATTTTTCAATTATGTTTTTAGTTTTATTATTTAATTTCAACCATGCTAACGTGCAAGTATTTTTCATAAATAGTCCAGTCCTAATCCCGGGACCAGTTCCTGGATTTGGATAATGTAATCCCGAAATCCCGGGATTGAAAATATATCATTGGATTACAAATCCTAAATTAAAGTGTTACTAATACGAAGGCGTTTTGTGATGAAAATTTGGCGATTGAGATCACCATCATACTGTATATTATTTATGTAAGATCTCATTTCTGATTCTTAACAAACTTAAATTATTTTCTTAATACTTGAAATGGATTTTCAATAGAAAGATTTTATTTGAATTTTATAGGGACACCAAAAATTATCTCTAATCCAAGAAGTACATAAATAAATAAATATTTTCTCCCATTCAAGCATTAAAAACAAACTTACCAGATAACAATAAAGAAGTAATAATTAGTGGTTGCAGATTGAATTATATTTATTTCCAGAAAATTGTAACTTTCTTTTTATTAGGAAAAAAAAAAAGATTTATTTAACAAGCTATTACATAAATTTCACACATTTAAGATTTTTGTTTGAAAATAATCTTAAATTACCTTCAAGTGCTTGATTACTTGATTACTTTTCATGTGTGGCTTCATATAGTTTACTATTTTTCACCAATTTTCATTTCGCCTCGTCCAAGGTTCATTCTCTAAACCCGGTTCATGCAAGGAAATTTTGACCGGGCCTAAAGCTGGATTAGATTTAACTGCACTTGTGCAGTAAGTGCAATTACGGGGTGTCTATTTTGACCAATGAGGTTGCAAACTCATAGTTGAGTTAAAGAATAGTGGGTAAATGAAGCTGAAACCAGCAGTTTCCTTTCTCAATCTCGGTTATTTAACACTAGTTTTCATAGTCCTGTACAGTTAACGGTTAATATTCACGGTGGTAAGTTAACATTCTCTCAATTGAGTATTCAAACATATCAACATTTTCTACCCCTAAAGGCACGTTCTAATCACAAATAAAGGAGTACCATGGTATCTTCTTGAAGTATTATCCACCCTTACACACATAGGCATTTATCATTATTTTTAGTGCTTCAAAAATGCATTAATTGCTCTTCGTTATTGTTGCTTCATCTCTTTCATGATCCTAATTATGTCACTCCACCAAAATGAATAAGCTCATTTTGATCTTATCTTTAATCTTCATACTTATGTAACAGATTTAAAACTTTAAGGACAAGCTATATTTGACAGTTAAGTGAAAAACTTATTTACACTTTAGCTTCTATCAAGATCTGAAAACATACTATGCCTCTCTCTAGGGTGAAAATACGTTTCGTATAATGATTAAAATATTAAGTAGAAATAAGTTTACTTATTCTTAAGATTAAGGTTATTCAAATAATGCTATTTTAACGTTTACTAAAATAAGAACACTTTGTGTAGGGTTCATCTTTTTTGGCTACATCATTCAAATTAGTGAAACCACGTAATGTGAAAAGCTTAAAATGAAGTTTCGCACATTCCAGTTACCAATTTTCTTGTTTTAGAAGAAAAATTAAATTTAATCTAACATCTTTCAATTAAAAACATCTTTTCTATCAAATTATATTAAGTTAATATCTTCTACGAGAGAATAACTTTCAAAAATTTTTTGGTTGCCGTAATGACCATCCAGCTCATCCCAAATTTATGGCATTTGTAAATTATATAGTAAAAAGAAGAGATACTTTTAAAAACTTTTGTAATTCTCAAAGCAGTTGGATAAAATTGATATTACTGTTAATCGTTCAAAGGGTATCAAAGGGATACATCATTTAACTCTTTTCGATTAAAACTTTTCAAATTTTACTTGAATTAATAAAAATTGGGCAAGTTGGGCATCTCACGAGTTTGAATGAACTAGAGGCAAGGTTACAGCTAATATGGAACAAAATGTCTCAATACATCATACAGAATTTGTAATCCTCAATGCCCGATGGTATCCCATCTTGCTTTCGCGCTAGAGGGTGTTCCAGCAGGGTATTAAATCCTCCGTTCTTTCGCCTTTTTCTCTAAAATAAAGGATACTGTTCTCTGATTTTCTAATAATTTACTTATATCAAAGTAGTCATCACGTATGTAAAATTTAGTTTCATTTTGACCACTTCTTCTTGGTGCGCTAATTTTTTTGTCCATGAGTGTAAAACATTAGTAGATAGTAGTAATTTATCTTATCACATAACTTATTTCAGCACGTATGAGAAAAGTAACATCATTACTAATATTTTTAAAAAAAGATGCTCCCTAACTTTTTTTTTTACATAATTCATTTGTGAATGTTTGCTTTTAAAAATAAATTCGGAAATGAATTATTTATTAACTTGTTTGCATTCAACGCTCTTAGACTTTCTCTGTTTACTTATGGAAAGACATTAATTAAATGTTAAGAATAACGTGAAATATTACCAAGTCTCAAGAAATTTTTGGAATTATTCAGTGATTTTAAATATTCATGAATGGAAGACCAGACATGAGCGCGGCTGATGGGCAAATTCTAGCGTTGGCATTGTGTAGAAGTATCAACTTGTCAATCGATAAAGGTTCAAAATTATAAGATCCGTCTCCAATAACCCTCGTATTGCTTCAGAGGGCAACGTTAATAAATAATCTATCAGTGAAACTTTATCAAGCAAGGGGCGCTTTGAAATAAAGTAAAAACGCAATATTAAAGGTTTTCAATAATATTTCCAAAAGTACAAGAAACAGAATGAAATATTGCTTCGAGAAGAATAACATTTGCTTTTCATTTAAAATAAATTTAGAAGAATATTTCTTAAAATAGAGTTATCAAAATTTGTCAATTTATTTTCAGGTTGTACTAAACCTTACTTTTGAATCCTGTAACCGTTCCTTTGGATAAATAAAGTTTCTTAGACTTTGAAGTCTTCTTCATCTTCTAATTCCAGTTCAGTCTAATTTGCTTAGAAAAATCCTGCTTTTAGTGTGCGTGAGGGGGGATTGAAATGAAAAATCATTATTTTGCTAAGACAGCAGATTTATGGTATTTTTGAACATGTGCTCCACTTATATAATTCCTAATGATTTGAAATCAAATGCAGAAAAATTGAAATTTCTTACAGATTTTTGAATAAAAAGCAATCTTCAGGAACATATTTTAAATACATTGAATCGATATGTTT
Source organism: Trichonephila clavata (assembly GCA_019973975.1). Taxonomy (NCBI): domain Eukaryota; kingdom Metazoa; phylum Arthropoda; class Arachnida; order Araneae; family Nephilidae; genus Trichonephila; species Trichonephila clavata. The sequence goes on from BMAO01002448.1 coordinate 38,527, forward strand.
CTTTTCCCTCTAAGAGAAATTTTAACATTTTGAGTCATTTCTCTTCCCCTTCCCCAACTAAAATTAGGTGTATTTCCCTAAACTGAAGTTAAATAGGAAACATTCGATTGAATGTTTCTCAGTCTACATTTATTACTCAAATAGATAGTACACTTAGTTTCAATAAAATTGTATATATGAACAGGTCATTGTAACACTTTACTCAATTAGGCTCAAGTTTTTGAATAAGATAAGACTTCAAATGGCTTAAATGTTGAACTACATACTAAGCAAGTGTACATACAAAAGTACGATTTGCAACGATCTAATAACTTAATTGGGTTTTGTTGGATTAGCTTATAATGAATGGAAACTATCCGTTTCCCCATACTTTTGAAGAATTAATTCTGAAAATCTAATTATTTCTATTTTGTTTTACTACTAATGAAAAAGTGTAATACATTTTTTATCCAGAACGCCTTTTAGTTCAAGAGTTGCATTTCTTATGTATTAGATAACAGTTTTAGGCATTTATAAAAAAATTAATAAAGTTCGTTGGTCCACTCCTAATGCGTTATTGAACCTATAAAAGTCTTATTGATTCATTAATTTATTTGTGAAGCTTTTAAAGCTCCTGTAAAATTAGCTGAAACTACAGTACTTTCGTCTATCTTATTCCTTAATTTCTGAGATTTGGTTATATCATACTTCGTGGATACTAAGAATAAATTTCCTTTTAAAAAATGTATATGTATTAATTGTAGTTATACATATAAGAAGTCTAAAAAGGTAATAATTATTCAACATATTTCGTGTTATTGCACGCATATATATCCTTCTTTATAATATTTTTATTAAGGGGGGTCAGGCACTTCCATAGGAGCCTATGTTAAAATTGCGTAAGTTTATGTACCTTTTTCTCAAAAACTACTTGCTTCTCATAGATGAAATTTATACCGTAGGTTATATGTACTATTAAGAAGACTTTAATGGAGAGTGTTGTCTTTTTACTAAAAATTAAAATAATAATGAATTTTTTAAAAAATGTCCAATTCCCCTCCCCCCTAAAATTTAGTTTAAAAATGCGTTATCTAAAACAGTTTGCTAGGTATTTCTAATCCCCTATATTAAAATGTGTAAACATGTTGAAAATATACTTACTGAAAATTTGAGGACCCTACATTAATTACTTTCTGAGAAAAAGGTACATAAAGAGCGAAAATATTGCATTCTGAGAAAACAGGCTTTAAAGTAAAAATTTGTGATTTTTGACGATTTACCTTTTTTAATACTTTCCAGAAAAATATGAAACATTTTCTTTGCCCTCTACCTTCTACAAAAAACTCTTCTAATTTTCTTTTTTTCATTATTTTTAGCAATCTAGCCTTTTTTTGTATCTCAATTTCCTTTCGTTGGGCTACACGAATCCTACGTGCATCTAATTTTTTAAAGCATGACACACAATTAAAATCTGGTCCAATACCACAATGTTTTAAAAGGATTAATTTGGCTACATGGCCCATATTGAATTTTGCAATTGCCATGTTTACCCCTAATTTTAGAGTTTTTAACTCCACAAACGTAGATTTTGGAATGACTGACTATATGGTATTATTAACTGACTTATTGGGGTTTTGAGTCCTTCCATGTAGACATTTTTTTAATAACCTAGGGTCAGCTAAATCTTTAAAAATTGGCTTAATTTCATTCATGAGGGAAGATGGCACATGGGTATGTTTTTTAAGTCATAATGCTTTTCGTTATATTCAGCTTTTGCTTTCTGAAACTTGCACCATGAATTTGTTTCCGAGGAAAACAATCCATGTTGAGGGCTCTCATTTGTAGACAAAAGATGGAAATAAACAGCCCAAACAACAGTTTTCATGTTGTGTAAATCATTGATATTGTTTCTAATGAACATACAATAATACCTCTGAATTTTTTTAATTAAAATGTCGGTGAGTCGGTTGCGTCCACTTAGGCTTCTTCCATCACTTAATTTTTTCCCTCTGTTTTTTCTTCTGAGATTCAAAAGAACGGGTACCCATACGCTTTTGGATATGCCCAACGCACTCTAATTTTTCCACTTGAGTGCCATAAGGATTCAAAGCAAGTGTTGATGAAAAACCTCTTTAATCTGCATCACACAAATATTTTGTGTAACGAATACCATAATGAGTTTTGGATCTTTCAAATATCGCCGTTACATCTTTCACTTCCATGCCTCCACTTGTTCCACTATAGTTGGCAATACATGATGGTTCATGAACAGAATTAAATGCAGTTTTGCACTGGCAATGTTTTGAAAACACTTCAAAGTCAATAACTTTTCCAGTATCAACATTCGTAGCTGTAACAATACCATTGAGGGACTGGTATCCTCTTTTCTGCCATGAACCATCTAAGGCAACAGCAATGTCTCGTCTACGTTCTATTCGTGTTGCCTCCTCAACAGAATTTCTCATTGATTTTTCACAGGTAAATTTAGAAGAGTTGAACAACAATTCTGCATAAGTACGGAATTTTTCAGGTGGAGATGGCAAGTTCATAAGTCCACAGAATGTTTCTGCAGCTGAACGACCTCTTCCAATAGATCTGAAAGCAAATACCAATCTGATATTTGAGTGGAAAAGTTTATTTTTATTCTTCAATTTAATTGACGTATGGAAACCATGTTCTTTTGCCCAAAAACTACAACAAAGTTCCGTATAATACACAATTCCAACTCTTTTAGAAGCCTCCAATGTGATGGAATGGCCACAGTTTTTACAAACAGCAAAGTTCAATAAACCTTTATTCAATAAATTTAATTCTATTAAAACCTTTTTTTCATTACTTCCTTCCATATCTTCATATAAACTGTTGTTTGAAATAAGTTTTCGTTTTGAAGCACTTTGAATAACAGTTTCTGTGCTGTCTGATGTGATAGCTAGAACATTTTGAGCAATCATTTTTTAAACGCCGACATTTTTGAGTTTTTTAAATATTTTTTTTAGATCTCCCCATAATTTTGTCGTTAGTAAAATATTGATAAATAATTTAATGTAAAACGTGTATTAAACAAAACAAAATCTGGATAAATAAATTAGAATTCACAATTAGCAAGTTCAAGTAAGAATAATCCCATTTACAACAAACCAAACAAAAAAAAATAACTGTGCTTATAGTTGTCTTTTCCTTTCTTCAAAGAAAAATCGTTTTATTTATGTGTAAAAAAAGTTATACTAATTGTGGACAAAACAAATCGCGCTGTTATCGAAAAATTAAGCATGATGAAAGACAGGTGCTCCTCGAGGAGCACCTGTCACGCGTCAAAGAAAGTGGCTTCCTTTTAAAAAATAAATAAAAATACTTCTAATTATTGTATTTTCATATATCATATATCATTTTAAGCAGAAATATTTGAACTTTTTAAAAATATAGAAAAGTCAAAATCGATCATTTTTCAAAAATTCATGTGCCGGCCCCCTCTTAACTTTGGATAATACCCGTCATAGATATTGACTTTCTCTTAGAATCTAGATCTAAGAAATCTTGTAATACATTAATTAATACGATCAAATATTTTTTAATTCAATATTTATTTAAGAATGTAAAAACTTTGCTTTTAGATTTGTTTTATTTATTAAATAATACGTAATAGTACGATATGTATTTTGTATTTTGGAAATTTTATCCAATCCCAAAAATTTTCGATTCGAAGAATATTAATGTATGAAAGTAAAAACTCTATAATATCAGAAATATTTTAGTTATCAATTAATACAACGGAACAATTTCTGGTTAGTACGTAATGCATGCTGAAAACTTCCAGTCTTTAATTTAAAGTATTTTGATAATTCCAAAAAATCCACGGCAACACTTATTATACGCGTATCGCAAATAATTATTTCTGTTTGCGTATTATTATTATTTTTACCTTGAAAGATCTATAAAAAAACGCTTTATTTTTACTTTCAATGGTTTGTATTATTATCATGTGTATCTTTAATAAGTCTTTCATGAATTCTATTTACATATTTATTTTTAAAAAGTTGACATTATTTTCTAAATTTAATGTCCCTTTTTCCCTAATAAAGTTTTAATTTTCTTATTATATGATCGTTCAACTGTGTGTGTGTGTGTGAGTTATGGGAATTATTTTCGGGATAAGGAGAAATATGTATGTAAAAAAGAAAAAGTATTCAAATTTTATAGTTCATTACTTCTGTAGTATAAATTACAAATAATTTACTTGTACATGACTCGTTGATGAAATCTGATTTTCAAGAATCTTACTTTAAGAACAACCTGAAAAAATATAAAAGCTTATTTCTTTGAAAAATTCTTATTTGCTGGATAAAACGGTAATTGCAATTTACAGTTTACCTTCAAAGCAATTAATGGATCATAGCTCTCAAAAATGTATTTAGGACGAGAAAATATGTAATTTTTCTCTTACCTGCAAACATATATGGGTTTGGAAATGCTATCGAGGCAGCAACTTGAGGATTATATTTAATCAGATGTAGAATTAGATCCGTGAAGAAGTTGTACAACTGTTAAACAGAAAGAAATCGATTCGTACAATGATAAAAAAAATTAGCAAATGAAAAAATCTTATGTTTCACATACTATTTTTTTAAAAAAAATTATAATACATTAATAAAATTACTCGCTTCTTTATGCTTTCAACAAATTGAAATCTCTTATTTTTTTTTGGAAAAACTCAATTTTAGAGACTGAGTCGGATAATCATTATTAGATTAATGGTCTAAATAAATGGAGGCTCCTAAACAAATTCTAAGTTCTGCATACTCAAGGTTTGGGATTATTACATAAAATTTATTAAATAAAATTGAGACTTTTTATTTATTATTATATGTTTAAAACTAGGACCAGTTTAAGCTGCTATATAAGAGGAAATCAGTTACCATAACAAGCTCAAATAGTTGTAAGTACCGAATGCAATTCACTAGATTCTAGATCAGATTCGGAGATTGTATAAAGCTTAGCATTTAAAATAAGTATCTAAATTCATTAATTAGTATATGACACTGTACTGTTTGGCATATAAGTATTCAGTAAAAGAGAGAAGTAGAGAGAGAAGAGAGAAAGAGAGAGTCCTTTTTTATACTGTTAATTTTTAACTATATTTTTTCTGATATACTCTGCGTCTTATACGGATAAGTATTCAGGAACATCAACTAAATGTTAGACTTTAGGATGTTGTGCTAAAATTGATAACCAAGCAAATATAAAGGCGGAAGTTAAAAAAGATAAAAAAGAAATTTTCATATAGAAACTTGAAAAATGTGAGTTTCAACGAAATAAAACTAAAATACAATAATTATTAGTGCACTTACTTTTGTCTGATCTTGTTCTCCTGCATATTCTAACGTTGTAAAAATCGTCCACGTACATCTTCTACGTACCTCTTCCCGAGCAAGATACCTTCTGTACCACTTCTGAATCAGAATAGCAGCTTTGAAAGCTAAAATTTAAACAAAAATAAGGTGAAAGTAGCAAGTTATTATTATTTTTTTTAATGTTTAAGAAAAGTTTTATTCCATTTATCATTGATCCTACGATATTATTTATTTTGTATTGAATTTCCGAATTCAATTCAATACAATCAGGGGAAAAAGTTATTGATAAAATCCCCATTATATAAAGATGAAATCTGTCCGTTCGTTTGAAAACATCTAATTATTTTTACCCCCCCCCCCATTTGCCATTTTCAATTATATAAAAAATATTCCGTATTTCATTTTTATATTAAAACCAAATGAAAACTTACATTTTTTTCTCAAAGGCAATTTAGGAAGTAAAAATAACTCTGGGGGCAAAATAAATGCTAATTGGAATTATTATTCCGATACCCTTTATTCATTTTACCATTTACTCTCAAACTATGCATATTCTGTTATCAAAATATAATATTATTTTTTTTAAATATATAAAAAAGCATTACTTTGTAGAAATCAGAACAAATTCAGACAAGCAATATTTTAGTAAGATAAATATAACGAGAGATATTTTAGGTAAGCAAACTGTAGTTGCGTGGATTGAAAAATAAGTTTGTGTGTTATATATTTGTACATGTATATTTTTGTAAATAAGATGCTTTCAGTGTGTAAATTAAAATTTGAAATGCATAGATTTTTAATATTTCTATATTCAAATAAAATAACATATTATTTAAAGAAAATTAACATTTACTTCGAGATCAGCTCCTGATTTTAGATAATTTTAGAGTCTTTATTTGTAAAAGAATGAACGAAAAAAATTATACGAATAATTTAAAATAAATCAGTGTAAAATGTATTATACTTTTAAAATAAAAATGATTTCCATTAATATTTTAGCCCTTTACTCCCACTGTACTTATAAGTACCACTCCCTTTAAGGTAACTGGGACGTGAAGACACTTCAAATTTTGCATATTTTTTATTTTACTTTTAAGGGGGTCCGGCACTTTCTATAGGAGCCTATGTTAAAATTGCGTACGTTTATGTACCTTTTTCTCAGAAACTACTAGCTCCTCATAAATGAAATATTTACAGTAGGTTATATGTACTATCAATAAAACTTTAGTCGAGGGTTTTGACTTTTTACTAAAAATTGAAATAATTATGAATTTTTTAAAAAATCTCCAATTCCCCCCCCCCTATAATTTAGTTTAAAAAGGCGTTATCTAAAAAGTTTGCTAGGTATTTCTTATCCCCTCCATGTATGTGTAAACATGTTGAAAATATACATACTGAAAATTTGAGAACCCTACATTAATTAGTTTCTGAGAAAAAGGTACAAAAAAGGAAAAATTTTGCATTTTGAGAAAACAAGCTTTAAAGTAAAAATTTGTAATTTTTGACGATTTACCTTTTTTAATACTTTCCAGAAAAATATGAAACATTTTCTTTGCCCTCTGCTTCTACAAAAGACTCTTCTAATTTTCTTTTTTTCATTATATTTAGCAATCTAGCCCATTTTTTTGTATCTCAAGATGCTTTCGTTGGGCTACACGAATCTTATGTGCATCTAATTTTTTAAAGCATGACACACAATTAAAACCTGGTTCAATACCACAATGTTTTAAAATGATTAATTTGGCTACATGGCCCATATTGAATTGTGCAATTGCCATGTTTATCCCTAATTTTAGAGTTTTTAACTCCAGAAACGAAGATTTTGGAATGACTGACTATATGGTATTATTAACGGACTCATTGGGGGTTTTATTCTTTCCATGTAGACATTTTTTGTAATAACCTAGGGTCAGCTAAATCTCTAAAAATTGGCTTAATTTTATTCATGAGGGAAGATGGCACATGGGTATGTGTTTTATGGTCATAATGCTTTTCGTTAAATTCAGCTTTTGCTTTCTGAAACTTGCACCATGAATTTGTACCCGAGGGACACAATCCATGTTGAGGGCTCTCATTTGTAGACAAAAGATGGAAATAAACAGCCCAAACAACAGTTTTCATGTTGTGTAAATCATTGATATTGTTTCTAATGGTCATACCATAATACCTCTGAATTTTGGAAATTAAATGTCGCCCACTTAGGCTTCTTCCATCACTTACTTTTTTCCCTCTGTTTTTTCTTTTGAGATTCAAAAGAACGGGTACCCATACGCTTTTGGATATGCCCAACGCACTCTAATTTTTCCACTTGAGTGCCATAAGGATTCAAAGCAAGTGTTGATGAAAAACCTCTTTAATCTGCATCACACAAATATTTTGTGTAACGAATGCCATAATGAGCTTCAGATCTTTCAAATATCACCTTTACATCTTTCACTTCCATGTCTCCACTTGTTCCACTATAGTTGGCAATACATGATGGTTCATGAACAGAATTAAATGCAGTTTTGCACCGACAATGTTTCGAAGACACTTCAAAGTCAATAACTTTTCCAGTATCAACACTCGTAACTGTAACAATACCATTGAGGGACTGGTATCCTCTTTTCTGCCATGAACCATCTAAGGCAACAGCAATGTCTCGTCTACGTTCTATTCGTGTTGCCTCCTCAACAGAATTTCTCATTGATTTTTCACAGGTAAATTTAGAAGAGTTGAACAACAATTCTGTATAAGTACGGAATTTTTCATGTGGAGATGGCAAGTTCGTAAGTCCACAGAATGTTTCTGCAGTTTGAACGACCTCTTCCAATAGAACTGAAAGCAAATACCAATCTGAAATTTGAGTGGAAATGTTTATTTTTATTTTTCAATTTAGTTGACGTATGGAAGCCATGTTTTTTTGTGCCAAAACAACAACAAAGTTCCATATAATACACAATTACACAATTCCAACTCTTTTAGAAGCCTACAATGAGATGGAATGGCCTCAGTTTTTACAAACAGCAAAGTTCAATAAAGCTTTATTCAATAAACTTAACTCTATTAAATCATTTTTTTCATTACTTCCTTCCATATCTTCCTGTAAACTGTTGCTTGAAATAAGTTTTCGTGTTGATGCACTTTGAATAATAGTTTCTGTGCTGATGAGATAGCTGGATCATTTTGAGCAATCCTTTTTTAAACACCCACATTTTTGAGTTTTTTAAATATTTTTTTAGATCTCCCCATAATTTTGTCGTTAATAAAATATTGATAAATAATTTATTGTAAAACGTGGATTAAACAGAAAAAAATCTGGATAAATAAATTAGAATTCACAATTAGCAAGTTCAAGCAAAAATAATCCCATTTTACAACAAACCAAACGAAAAAAAATAACTGTGCTCAGTTGTCTTTTCCTTTCTTCAAAGAAAAATCGTTTTATTTATGTGTAAAAAAATGTTATACTAATTGTGGATAAAACAAATCGTGCTGTTATCGAAAAATTAAGCATGATGAAAGACAGGTGCTCCTCGAGGTGTACCTGTCACGTGTCAAAGAAAGTAGCTTTCTTTTAAAAAATAAATAAAAATACTTCTAATTATTGTATTTCCATATATCATATATCATTTTAAGCAGAAATGTTTGATCTTTTCAAAAATATAAAAAAGTCAAAATCGATCTTTTTGAGCGCTTTGGAGCATCCATAAAGGCATTATTTATGAGAATTCAATAAATAGAAAGCTAGAAAATTGAACTTTAAAATTGTAAATAAATTTCATGTAACTGTGATTCAGCTACTCTTGCTTTAAAATCCATACTGTATTTAATATGTATTGTAAAAAAATAATTTTTCTTTACGAAGAGTATAATTTTTTTATATTATATGTTCAGATTTATACTGAAAATTGTAAATTTTTTTGCAAAAATTACAGAAAATTTAAATTAGTTACAACAAATTGAAATTTTTTAAAATTTTTTTATTTTAATTATGTCTAGTTTTCCATTTATAAAAACACAGTGTAGATTTTACAATATAAATCATGTGGATATAGTACAAAGTGGAACTTGAGGATTATTCTAAATTAAATACACTGGTAGTAAAATAGATATTTCGTTTTTCTTAACTCCTTATTGTTAACATTTGAATGCTCATGAATAGCTCTCTATATTTATTACTTTTGGTTTTACATTAAAATAAATAAATATTCACATGTATGAACACAAAAACAGAGATTCTTGTAAATTAAAAGTAGAGTTCTATTTAAATTAAACATCAATTAACTTCTTAAATTCATCAAAGACATTTTCTTTGTGTATTTTTATAACAATAAAATATGTGTAAGGAATTCTGTAACATCCTGTAATGATGATGTTTAAAGTGAAGTAAAAATACTAAAACTTATAGACATAAAACTTTGGTATTTTAAATGGAAGAAAGTGCGAATAGTTGATAACACGTGTTGATCAAGTAGAGAAAGAGTAATTCAAAAGACTTATAAAGAATCTAGAATTTTGAACTTACCATTTAAAAACTGAGAAATGATGCAAAATAATCCAATTAATAATGGTATGGCTTCATATTTTACAAATCATAGATGAAAATATCTTTAGTTGCAATTTTCTCAAAATGCATTTTTTGGTGATTCCGGTACACTTCCCTCAAAATCTACTGTACATATAGTGCTGATATTTTGTATACTATAAGATACACAAATTTGCATCAAAGTGAATGAATGTTTTTTTTTTCGAATAAACATCCACAAATTCTCACATTATGCAAATCTCTGCATAACATTTAAAGGAAATTTGAATCACTAAATTTAAAAATTGTTTCAATTTTTATAAATTTATATATATCTTAAAATTTTATTTCATTCATTTTATGGATTGTAATTTTTAAAAAAACTTTGTAAAAATTCATAGCTATTTATGCAATAAATTTTATGCAAAGTGTACCTAAAGGTAAGAACATGCCTCGAAAAAAAAAAAAGTGATTGATTAATTATTGCTCATACAAATTTATTTGTAATTTAAAAAATCGAATTTTTTTTTACATTAACCCCCAGGTACCGTAAATGAACAAATAACTCAACGTAAAAATTTTAATTCCGATGATTTTAATTTAAATAAGTGAGAATTATATACTATATATATTTACAGTTGGTGCAAGAAAAGTTTCTTTCTCCTTGTCGCAGACGTCCCAGTTACCTTAAAATTACGTGGCCGCTGTAGCCAAGTGGTCTAGGCATCGGATCATGGCTAGCGTGTCATGAGTTCGATCCCAGTACCACTAAAGACCCGCCGTGTAGGGGAGCGATGCACGCTAAATCTGTCGAGAGCTCAAACGTCCTTCCGTTGGTGTAGTGTGGTGTGGTAGTTAGAAGAGGGGGTGCCAGCTCAGGTGTCATCCGCGTCACTTGACCATGGTTCAAAATTACATGGACCGTCACCAAAAACCCTCGTGTTGCTAAACAGTGCAACGTTAGTATTCACTCACTCACTCACTTCCTTAAAATTACATAGATAAACTAGTTTTTTCGAATATTCTGACGATACTTAACAGAAATATTCCTTTAAATCCACTCTTTCAAGCTATATGGCAACACGGGTTCTATATTGAGTATTTTTGCGGGAAAAGAGGAATAGAGTTTTATAGCAGAAATTGCTTTCTCAAAGGACATTTGGATCGGATTGCGAAGATTGCCGTTTTTGTTCCTTAAAAAAAGATTAATGTCAAAAATGCCTTTTTGGGAAAGTAACCTACATCTCTCTCTATCTATTTTTAGAAATATCATCTTAAATTTTATAAAGAGAAATAACGATTTAGTCATAGATAATGATGTTAAGCAAAATAATTTTAAGCTATTCTGCAATAATTGCTTGGAATACAACTATCCTAGTAACTTCATTTTTAAATATATTTCTAAAATATCTCTCTAATTCCCCTTTTCAAAGTTTAAGTATTATTCTTTGTTTTTTTTTTCTCCTTCTGTTTTTTATTATTTTCAATTTTTTTTTTGCTTTGTTTAACAACTACAAAAAAACTATCCAGGTGGCGCCACTAATTTTTACATCTGGTTTTACCAATCTAACACGTCATTTTTAACGATCATTTAGTGTATGGTTCTTGTACGTACAGTTTTTTCCCGCTCACTGGTTATATGCATTTTTTCATGTAAGTTTTTGCTTCATTATTCCTTTTCAAAATTATTTTTATTTGTATTTTGTTAAGACTCATTCCCTTTCATATTTTCTATTATTTTTATTTTATTTTTCTTTTGGTTGCAAATTACACGTGGTTGGTTTTAGGCCTAACTTTTCAATATTTGTATGTTTTCCTGTTATGTATAAAATTTCTGCTGAACAGGGGAAGGTGGATCCATAAAATATATTTAACCCTAATATGCTGGTCCTAATTCAGCAACAGCTTTAGAAATCATAACAGATCTTCATTTTAGTCTATTGACTCTTTTGGCTTCTTACATTTTAAAGTTCTAATTCTGTTCTATGTTATACATACGCTTAGTTAATTCTTCTAAAATAGACTCTTCCATCATTTTTAAAGTATGTTTCTTGAAATCTGGTTTGGATCTTCTGGCTTTGTTAGTGATATTATTTTGTATTATCAATTTTATTATGCTATGTATTTCTTTCATTTTATGTTACTATATATATATATATATATATATATACATAAATTATTGATATCTAAGTTCTAGGATTAAGAATTCGATTGTATCGGAAAATATACTTACATCTGTAACTCTTGCCTTTTGATAAAAAAAAGGAAAGAACTTTTAAAATGTATTATTTAATAATCGCTAAAATTGAAGTATAGAATGATGTTTGCACTTTCGTAAATCAATAACCAAGAGGATTTCCGTAAAACCAATTTTCAGTGGATCCTTACTCCGTAAAATAAACATGCAAGCCAACTTTCAAGTCTAAATCTAATAGAGCAAAAACGAAATTTTTATTATCAATACCCCCCGTAATCACGTTGAGAGTCGTTCTCCAAAATAACCGTTCTTAGCGTATTTCAATTCAACTAAAGAAAAATGCAAACCAAATTCCATTATTATGGTCCTTGGAGTTCCAAAAAAGGAATTTTTTTTGTCAATACGCCCTAGTAACCCCTTGCTCCCCCAGGAGTTGATTTCCCTCCTATACATTCTTAGTGGATCCCTATTCAACAACAACAACAAAAAACATGCTGAAACAATTTCAAGTATGAGGGTCTTACAATTTAAAAACAGGAACTTTTTCTATAATTCCCCTTAACCTCTTGCTACCCTTCTTGGGGTCGATTTTCGTTTTACTCTTTGTTAGAACTCTATTCCATGAAAGGAACATGCCTACCTAAATTCAAGCAGGTAGATCTAATAGTTTAAAAGCAAAAATATTTATCTGTTGCGCCCCTTAATCCCCCGAATTGAACTTGAGGGTTGATTTTCGCGAAACCCGTTTTGTAGCGGTTTTCTACACTACTCTGCTTACCAAATTTCAAGACTGTACGTCTAATTGTTTAAAAATGGGAATAATTATCTATAACCCCTCCTTGAGCCCCCCGCCACTCAACTGGGGGTCTGTTTTCACAAAACTCATTTTGGAATCTGCTTACCAAATTTGAAGACTGGGAGTCTACTGAATAAAAAATGGAAAAAAAAAAAATTTCATAACGCCCTTTGAACCCCGCAACGCCACCTAGGGGCCGATTTTCACAAAACACATTATATAGCGCATCTTTACTCCATGAAAGCATTCTGCTTATCTATTTCAAGATTGTACTTCCAGTAATTTAAAAATGGAAATAACTATCTAAACGCTCCTTGAACCACGTTACGCCACTTGGGAGTCGATTTCAACGAAACCATTTTGTAGAGGATCTCTAGACTATAAGAGGAATCTGCTTACCAAATTTCAAGATTGTACGTCTAATAGTTTAAAAATCGGAATTTATAACGCCCCTTAATCCCCCCGCTACATCACTTGGGGTTAATTTCCCCCAAACCCATTTTGTAGCAGATTTTACTCCATGAAAAAAACATGCCTACAAATTTTCAAGCAGGCAGGTCTAGTAGTTTAAAAACGGAAATATTTATCTATTATCCCCCACTTTAATCCCGCGCAACACCAATGAAAGGGGGGGGGCTATTTTCACAAAACCCATTTTGTAGCTGATCTCTACTCTATGAAAGGAATATACTTATCAAATTTAAAGACTGTGCATCCAGTAGTTTAAAAATAGAAATAATTATCTAAAACGCCCCTTTAGCCCCGCAACACCACTTGAGGGTCGATTTTCATGAAACCCATTTTGTAGCGTATCTCTACCCTATGAGAGGAATCTTCCTACCGAATTTCTAAATTGTATGTCGTGTTGTTTAAAAATGAAAAGAATTATCTATAACGCCCCTTAACCCCCCGCAACGCCACTTGGGGGTCAATTTTCCCAAAACCTATTTTGTAGCGGATATTTACTCCATAAAAGAAACACGTCTACCAATATTCAAGCAGGTAGATATGATAGTTTAAAAACGGAAATATTTATCTATTACGCTCCTTAATCCACCGCAACGCCACTTGGAGACTATTTTCACAAAACCCATCTTGAAACTGATCTCTACTCTATGAAAGGAATCTATTTATAAAATTTAAGGACTGTGCAATGTGTAGTTTAAAAGTGGAAACAATTATTTATAACGCCCCTTAACCCACGTAATGCCCCTTGCGGTTCGAATTTCGCAAAAAATCCGTTCTTAGCTGATCTCTACTCCATGAAAGGAACTTGTCTACCAAATTTGAAGTCTGTAGGTTGAATAGTTCCGGAGATATCTTAATTAGTCAGTCATTCAGTCAGTGAGTCGCTTTTCTCCTTTATATATACACTCATGTCCATAAATTAAGGATAATGAAGTTCAGGGAAAGAAAGAGACAGAAGCAAAACAAATTTGACTTATTTGTAAAGTCTATTTATTAAACAAAAGGTAAAGAGCAAAAAAGATGCTATATGTTTGACATAATTAATAAAAATGGCGATTTTTACTTCCTGGAGCAAATATTAAAAATAACTTATTTACAAAAACAGTATAACATGGTTAGTATGATGGCTAATACGGAGTGTGTCTCCCGGACGATGCAATACACGAATTCCAACGCCTACGTATGCTGAGTATCAAATTATAATCTGATCTTGGGGAATATTATACCACTCATCAAGCAATGCCCTCCGAAGTTCCGTTAGAAAGGTGGGAAGGAGTTGACGGGCTGCAATTCGTCGGCGAAGCATATTCCACACATGCTCTATTGGATTCAAGTCCGGTGAGTATGCTGGCCAATCCATACGGGTGATATCCTCCGATTGATGGCATTCGTCTACAATGTTTGCACTTTGAGAGGACCGGCGTTGTCATCCATAAACAGAAATTCAGTACCCATGGCGCCCTGAAACAAATGTACATGTTGTTCCAGAATGACATCCCGATAGATGTGGCCTGTCATCGTTACACTCTGAACATGCAGGTCAGTTCTGGAACCAAGAATAATTCCTCCCCAAACGAGCCATCCTGCTCCACCGTAAAGGTGTCGTTTAATGGTGTTCTCTTGGTGGTAACGGGTACCTGGCGCTCTCCATATGAAAGACCGGCGAGAATCAGACTGCAAACTAAACCTGGACTCGTCGGAAAACATCACACAAGACCACTGGTGTGGTGTCCACAATGCATGCTCTCTACTCCAGGTTAATCGCAGGCGACAGTGAGTTGCGGTAAGGGGAACAGATCTGACAGGCCTACCAGCCTATAGACCAATGTGCCCTAAGTGTCTGTACACGATCTGCCTTGAAACTGTGGTACCCGTAGCTGAAGAGAGTTGACGAGACAGGTCTGATGATGTGCTCCGTCTGTTTATTTTGGCAGTAACTGCCAAATACCAGTCCTCATTCAGTGTTGTGACTCGGGGGCGACCTGTGCTGTAACATCTACTCACATTACCATCATCTTGGAATCGTTGCCAAATCCTGGAGATGACACTCTGGGTGATTCCAAGTTCCTCGGATACTTCCAGCTGGTACGTCCACATTCCAGTCGTCCTATTATTCCTCCACGTAAAAAATGATCCAAATGCTTCCTTTGTGCCATAACTATGCGGTTATTGCACTGAAAGGCTTTTAAAGCGCTTGTGAACAATTTTACTTCTTTGCCACCATTCCTTATATACCCCTCTCTTACACTCTCGTCATTGTGACGTACTATCCGCGCCCTCTGGTGGTTTCCTGCAATTTGCATATTCTTCTTCAAGATGTGTGTGATAATTCTACAGGTGAAATTTTCATTTTAGAGTTCAATTTCTGTGTGATTCTGAATTATCCTTAATTTATGGACATGAGTGTATATGTAATATCTGAAATTATTATTTACTCAAAATTCGAATCTTACTTATTTTTATTTTCTCATTCATAAATCTGAATACCCTATATCAATATACGTCTCATTTCATCTTTCTTTTAATGATTAAGGCATTATTTTGAAAGGATTGTGAGTGATTCCTTCCTGGTTAAAAAAATTAGACCTTGATTTTTTGATAGATTTATTGGCGATTCCCATTTATAGAATATCATGTTTGCACGTGTCTTATTAACCTGTTTCAAATATTTGCTAAGGAATGATGTCATTTCTATAAACAATTTATATTTCCCTTCTCTTGAACACTTGATTATGTATCTTATATTAGGTTTTCCCCTGTTTTTCCTTGCATATATAAATATGGAATTTGAATTATTCTTCTATTTTGAATTTCTTCTATTTTTACTCATTGATCAAAAAGTGCCCACTCAAAATAACTCTCCTGATGTTCAAATGAAGTAAATGACGATGATGATATAATCGATATTAAAAAGTGTATTTCTACCACGACTACAGTATAATAAATGAATTTCATCTTCACATCGATATACATGTATATATAGAGAGATGATAATTCTAAACTAATTTTCCTTAAAATATTTAATTGCATAAAATTATTGACTTGTAAGCAGACCCAATTGGAAATATACAGGGTGTTCCGAAAAAACGTGGACAAAATGACATGGCAGATCAGTCATACAAGAAGGATAAAAAATTGCATAGGAACATGGGGTCGCAACTGCGATGCGGAGCCGCTAAAGGGCGTCGAAAATAATACATAACACAAAGAGAAGAAACAAAATCATTACAGATCATTTTTATTTATAATTACCTACACACATGTGACTTATGCATGCCAAATGTTGCGCCTACAGGAGGGGCTCAAAGTGTTTACCAGATGCATCGAGACATGCCTGGCATCGACGTTGCATGGAATTGCGCACTTTCTCAAAGATACCAAGTGTATCTCGAACACATCCAGCTGCCTCAACGATTCTTCCTACCAAGTCTTCTGGCGTTTCAACAGGTGTTTCATACACAAGTCCTTTTAAAAAGCCCCATAAGAAGAAATCCATGGGAGACAGGTCTGGTGATCGTGGTGGCCATGCAATTGGTCCACCGCGACCAATCCAGCCGCCAGGAAAAGTTGCCTGCAGATGTGCTCTGACGTCTCTACTGAAATGTGCGGGAGCGCCATCGTGTTGAAATTTAATGTATCGACGAATAGGCATCGGAACATTAGTATTCAGCATGTCTGACAGAACCTCTTGCAAGAATGTTAGATACGTGGGACCGTTCAGTCTGTCTGGTAGAATGTACGGACCAAGTAAACAGTCTCCTACAATGCCAGCCCACACGTTAAAGGAAAATCTTCGTTGTTTGGCGTGCGGACGTGTAACATGCGGGTTTTCATCTGCCCACCTATGCAAGTTGTGACAATTCCTCACACCCTCTAATGAGAATGCAGCCTCATCCGTGAACAGAACACTTGCAGCGAAATGTCGGTCGGTAGCCTTTTCTTGCAGATACCACCGCGCAAAATCCATACGACTGCTGTAGTTTCCCGGTTGAAGTGCCTGGTCGCGTTGTAAATGATATGGGCAAAGTCCTTCGTCGTGTACAATGCGCCAGACGATAGTTTGGGGAATATGGGTCTCTCGGGATACAACTCGTATACTTGTTGAAGGATTAAGCTGAAGTGCGTGGACAACTCTTTCTTCAGCATCAACTGTCCGAGATATTCGTTGGCGACCTGAATCTGGCTTGTGCACGTCTAACGAGCCGGTTTCACACAATCTTCGGTGAATAGTGGCAAAGAATGAGCGGCTAGGCATCTTTCTACTAGGATATTTTTGACGATACATTCGCAAGGCTTCTCGTCCACTGCAGTTGGCCATGCCGTAAACTAAATGCATGTCAGCCAATTCGTGGTATGTGTAACTAGCCATGTTACGCCCAACGCATCCACGACTCGAATGAATTCAATCTCCTTTTGCTCGGCTCGTGTCTGCACCGCAACGCCCTCTCATGGTTCTAGCGCCCTCTACAGGCGTTTGCGACCCCATGTTCCTATGCGATCTTTGATCCTTGTATGACTGATCTGCCTTGTCATTTTGTCCACGTTTTTTCGGAACACCCTGTATAGGACAGACTTCTAAGTTTTTGAAAATTTTGCACTTAGTATTATTAAAGTAGTCCTTGATATTAACGAAAGATTATATGGTGGGAAAATTACTATATCAAGTATTATAACTCTGCTTATCCATAAGGGCTAAATGTTTTATGTCACCCATCCGGTATAGAGGTTAGCGGCGATGACTGCTGTGCCGTAGCGCCTGGGTTCGAATCCCGGAGAAGGCATGGATATTTGTAAATGTATAGTGCCTTTGCGGCATGGGGGTACTCTAAATAGCCGTCGAGCCACAAGTCCTCTCGTGTGGTTGGTGGGAGGGCCCTGACCACTCCCTGGGTATTCTCCCTCAAAATTGGGGTGGAACCGAGCCAAATCGTACTGTCACCTGCATGGTGCTCAAAGCTACGGCTAATCACAGGCATACAATCTAGCCAGATGCCATGATGAATTTAGAGGGCCTCGATCTGACTACGTCAGAAAGGTGGCATAAGTAACAACAACAATATCATGAATATTCAATTTTTCCAGTTAGATATATTTTTGGTTACCGCATATTCAAATTATACACACACAGAGTTAAAATTATTTATTACTTTAATTTTATTTTAGCCTTAGTAATATTTTGTAGACAAATACAAAGATATTCCCACATTCTTCTCCTATATAACTGTAGTATTTATCTTAATACATATACTATATAATTGTTTTAGTGCTATTAATTTTATACTTTTTGCAAAGTTTTACAATTCAGCCAATAATACTGTACTTTGAATTTGTATTTGGGTCCCGAATCTGAAAAAATAAGTTGTTTATTCTACACAGATTCAGAGCAAAAATCATTATTGAATGAAATTTCTAGTAAGTTACCTTTTTCTTGCAATTGATTTAGAAATTGTATCTATAACCTTAAATATGAATTCGTTCAGTATGATAAACAGAAAGAGGGAAAGTTTGAATAGCCCCAAACTGATTAAAACCCACGCTTTTACATCAATTATTTTTACATATAAGAGTTGTCCTAAGTCAACAATCTTTAGAATACTCCGTATTTTTTAAATTCCAACATCTGTTTTTTAATTTTCATTTATTTTTAGTATTGAATAAATTGATTTCCGTTTCTCCATTTGAGAATTACATTATATATATATATATATAAACTATGTTGTCCAAAAGTTAAGCATAAATCGTAAAATGCGAAAAACATGGAGTAAATATTCGTAAAATTATTCCAAATTTCTTGCGGAAATTAATAGGGTGAAGAAGAAACATTGGGTTTATGCAAAACTTTTCAGTCGACTACGTCCTGCGCGAAACACCGGCGCATGTCGGAACGCGGAGAAACCGATTCACGCAGCATAGGCAGTTTTCACAAATTTCGTGCAACTGCTGTGCGAAGGAACGTTGTTAACCATCAAACAAGATGAATGATGTCACAAAGACACCAATTGGACATGTTTACGAAAGAAAGAATCGTTAGAATGCTGGAATCCTCACGATCACAAACCGAAGTGTCTCGAATTCTGAATGTGGACCAGTCTGTGATCTCAAGACTGTGACAGAGGTTTTAAAGAACGGGAGATGTTACCCGACAACCAGTATCAAGTCGACTAAGAGTCACAACCCCTCGCCAAGACCGATATCTGGTAATAAGCACGCGACGTCAGAAGGG
This sequence comes from Trichonephila clavata, assembly GCA_019973975.1. NCBI lineage: Eukaryota > Metazoa > Arthropoda > Arachnida > Araneae > Nephilidae > Trichonephila > Trichonephila clavata. The sequence goes on from BMAO01002448.1 coordinate 58,045, forward strand.
CAGTACTGCCAGAGCACTGGGTTCGGCGCTCACAGTCACCACAAGAATACGAATTTCGAGACAAACTGTTTACAGGAGACTCAATCATGCTGGCCTGTATGCCAGAAGACCAGCAGTTTGCATTCCCCTCACGTCTGCGCATAAACGCGCTCGTTTGAACTGGAGTTTGAAATATCAACATTGGAGTGTGGGAGAGTGGGCCAATGTGATGTTCATGACGAGTCCCAGTTTAGACTCAGTAGTGATTCTCGGCGAGTAACGATATGGAGAGAACGTGGAACACGTTTTGAACCAAGAAATATAACGGAAAGACCTCATTTTCCATCAAGGGGATTAATGGTATGGGCAGGCATCATTATAGACGACCGCACAGACCTCCATGTCTTTGACACATGGTCTGTGACTGCTCAAAGATACAGAGACAAAGTTCTTGAGCCTTATGTTCGCTTGTTTCGAGGTGCTGTCGGTCCTGACTTAATATTCAAGGATGATACTGCGCCATGTCACCGAGCGGTGCTGATTGATGACTTCCTTGAGACGGAAAACATCCAGTGCATGTCGTGGCCTGCGAGCTCCCCTGATTTAAATCCTATCGAGCATGTATGGTATATGCTCGGGAGACAAATTTCAGCCCTTTCGCACCCACCAAGCTTCATTACAGAACTGAAGAGAGCTCTCCAAAAAGCTTGGAACTGTTTGAGCCCGCAACTCATTCATCATCTCATAGCAAGTATGGTAAATCACTGCACAGCGTGACTGGCTGTCGGAGAAGACCACACGCCTTATTAAACTGCAGCATCGGTATTTTATTTAATGTTTTCTGTCATTTTTTCTTTAAAGTTTGAATCCTTGCTATGCTCAATTTTCTTTCATACTGCTACTTTGGATAATAAAATTAATTATTATCATTCTTTTGATTTGCTTCCTTATTTTATAACCATTTTACACTCGCATATCACGTTTCCTGCCATTCTGTTTTACATTTCCTTCTTTACTCACATAATTATCAATTATGCTTATCTTTTGGACACCAGTGTATATATATATATATATATATAGTAATAAACCCCTAAGATAAATGATCATGATAATATAAAGTCTCTTTGCCATAGTAGTACAATAGCAAACTCCTGAACTTAAGTTCCAAGATTGCAGGTTTAAAGGAATTTTGGCGGCTAGCCAACCTTCACCTGTATTTGCCAATACTCTGGGTCATAAGGAAAGTAAGAAATGTAAAGAAAAGTTTAACTATTATTACAAATAAAACCATAATCTATTAATATAAAACGATAATATTTTAGCCTATAATAATTACTAGATTATGTTAAAATCAAAGATAAAAACAATTAGATGAAAGACTTACCACGTGAGTTTAACATTAACCCTTTTCCCGGGTGACAGATAGGAGTATATTAGTAACGCATAAAATTGGTATAAGTTACGATAAAATAACATTAAGTCTATAGATATACATTTAAAAACTCTATATATTGTTTTAAAATTTATAGAATATAAAGAACAACCCTGACATATATAATTAATTTTAAATAAAATGTATTGTATTAATTTACGCTTCAGGCTCTATTTATCGATTAACTGTGCAACAAATTAAAATTGCTATTGTTATTACATATTTCTTAGACTAAACTGACAGGAATGTAACAGTAAATAAGCAGGGTATCCATGTTCCATACAATGTTTAATAAAGCTATTAAAATTTAAATATATATTAAATTTATCACTAACTCTAATACGTTATCAGGATAAATATAATTAAAAATAGTATTTTTATATATAAATATAGATAAATTTGAATTCCAGTATGGCACTTTAAGAAAATTAAAATTTAAATCATCTCTTTTATCATAAATATTGCTATGTGACATATAATCCTTAATATAAAATTATACATCCAAGTAATTAGTTTTAACTGGATTACTATTAATTTTAATTAGGTTTAAATAATTGTGATAAAAAGTAATATTGGGGTTAACATTATTATTTTTACTAAAAATTATTAGATCATCTATGTATCTAAAAAAGTAATAATCAATATTAATAATACATTTATATTCATAAAAGTGTGAATATAAATTAGCCAAACTATTGCTAGCAGCCACCTTGAGGCAAACCTTCAGTATACACAAAATAGTTATAAACCTACGATAACCAGTCATGATATAGTATAAAGTCTCTCTTAGCCACACAGTAGTACTATAGCAAACTCCTGACCTCTGGAACCAAGGAGAAAAGCGACTCACTCACTCACTCACTCACCAACTAATCACAATGTCTCCGGAATTATTCAACATACAGACTTGAAATTTGGTAGACATGTTCCTTTCATGGAGTAGAGATCCGCCAAAAACGGATTTGGGCGATATTCAAACCGCAAGGGGCGTTATAAAGAATTGTTTTCATTTTTAAACTACTCGACGTACAATCTTGAAATCGGGTAAGCAGATTCTTTTCATAGAGTAGAGATCCGCTACAAAATGAGTTTGGTGTTATTCGACCCCCAAGTGGCGTTGCGGGGGCGTTATAGATAATTGTTTCCATTTTTAAACTATTAGACGCTCAGTCTTTAAACTTGATAAATACATTCCTTTCATAGAGTAGAGATGAGATCAGTTACAAAATGGGTTTTGTGAAAATAGCCCCTAAGTGGCGTTGCGGGGGATAAAGGGACGTAATAGATAATTATTTCCGTTTTTAAACTACTTGACCTACCTGCTTGAAAATTGGTAGACGTGTTTCTTTTATGGAGTAAATATCCGCTACAAAGTTGGTTTTGGGGAAATGGAACCCCAAGGTGTGTTGCGGGGGGGGGGGTTAAGGGGAGATATAAATAATCATTCCGATTTTTAAACTATTAGACGCACACTCTTGAAATTTGACATGTGAATTGCTCTCATAGGGTAGAGATACGCAACAAAATGGGTTTCGTTTAAATCGACTCCCAAGTGGTGTTACGGGGCTAAAGGAGCTTTATAGATAATTATTTCCATTTTAAACACGCTTTTATAAATTTCACGTGTATCTAACAGAATCTTTGAACGTGATTTTTACCCACTTTAAAAGGACACATTAATTCGAAATTTCGCACACTTGTCAAGGACCGATGGCAATACAATAACTTAGTAATTTTGTTCCATTGTCCTTATCAAAACATCAGGAATAACGATTTTCAGATTTGGCGACAAATTTTATATACCATTTCCAGATTTGGCGATTAAAAGATTAAGGTGTAAGCCTAAAAGTGCGAATACGCTTGTGGTTAATACAAGTAAAAAAAAAAAAAAAAAGTGTTCTTTATGTGAGAAAGGGGAGAGTGGGTGCGTCAGTAATTTTTTACCATAATTTTAAAAATTGTCTAGTTTTTCTGAAAATGGAAATAAATGTGGGAAAAAAAATTAATGTTCTAACTGCTAAATATTTTTTATTTTTATAAAGCAATATGCTTAGAAACGAGGAAATGAATTAACATAATAGCAATACGTTTTACTTGGCACTTCTCGCGCAGGATGTGTCATACCCACCATCTAACTTTTTTCAACGCTCCTTCTAAACCATTTTTGGAAAATGAATAGTTTCTCGTTTAGCTGACTTTAAGGTAATATCCTTTGAGGGGCTTTAGCTTGTTGGCAAATTCTAAATATATATTTTTGGATATCGCCTCTTTGGGTATGTCATACCCTGCGCTTGAATCACCATTACAGTTCTGAATGCATGAGCACATTTTAAATCTTCCATGTGCTATGGCGTATTATTGTAGTTATGATGAAGAAACGTGATGTTTAAGTAATTTAATAGATATAGTACAACAGTATTTTTGGATGAAAAAATTCTCTTCACGGTTATCAAATGAGGAAAAATCAAATGATGAAGTATATAACAGCAAGTATGATTCCTCCACCGAAATCGATCCAAATTAAGAAAAAGGTGACACTGTTAATAATAAATGTTTTATATGTAGAGACACAAAAACATTTGAGAAGAAAGCAATTTTAAAGGAGACAACTGGCACACATCTTATCAACTTTCAGATGAACTTTTGAAAAGAAAAAAAACTATTGCTGGAATAAAATAAGAGAAAATAAAAATGAAATTCCAAAATTTTTAAATTTAAAGAATAGAGAAGTTTACTCATATATGTTTAGTTTGAAAAAGATACAAATTTAAAAAAAATTAAGATGCAGTGAAAACATCGCACTCTTTGACGACGGGATTAAAGGAGTGTATAAACAATGCACTGAATGCCCTTATAAAAAGAACCAAAAAACTAAATTTACGTGTGAAAAATGTAATTAACATGTTGTGTTTCCTACTTTTCTTCCTTCTTAACCTTTGTATTCAAATTTTACGGTAAACGCACATTGTAAACACCCTTGGGTATGACACACCCTGCGCGAAAACATTAGGTCGTTTTTTTCATGCGAGTGATGCCGAGTTAATGAGGGATAATACGATTAACACTTAATATTACAATGTTATTATTAACTCTCTTTCTTATATATCTGTCGGGGTGGAATTTTGTAATTCATTTTAAACTGACTTCCCAATGAGCTAGAGATTTGAAACTTGGACCATAGCTAAGAAGTGGATAACCATGCATAAAAATTGGGAAAAAGAAACAAATAAACGATAAAAAGAAATTTTACACTTTTTAGTCCGTTATCAAAATATGGTACATTAGAACTTTTTTTTTAATTCGAACTTTTTCTACTTAACACACTTTTACTAGTTTGACCAGTAGCTATAGAGACGGAATCTTTGAAATATAACGATTCGGGACTCATCCGAGGCCACGTAAACGGAGAGAATAAATACCCTTCAGACTCGTTAATTAATATCTATTGAAGAGCAAGACTAATTCCAGCAGCCACGTAATTCCGACTCCGAATATCTAATTCAAAGATAAATTCAACAATGAATAAATGATAGTTTAAAAAACTAAAAAAACACACACTTTTATTGTAGATATAACTAAAAAATGAAAAATAAATTATAAATTAAAAAAACAACTAAAAAACACGCTTTTATAGTGAATCGAACTAAAAAGTAAAATAATAATTCTTAATTTAAAAATAAAATGATTAACTAGAAAATTAATGTCATTGAGGTAACAGCGTGGGGTGCTGTACACTAACTCAGCATTTCGGAATAGAACTAGTAAGAAATTATAACAATTAATACAGATCACCCCCACGCTTTTACCCCAATGACATTAATTTTCTAGTCAATCATTTTATTTTTAAATTAAGAATTATTTTTTTACTTTTTAGTTCAATTCACTATAATAGCGTGTTTTTTAGTTTTTTTTTAAACTATAATTTATTAAACTACTGAAAGTACAGTCTTGAATAATGATAAGTAGAATCCTTTCATGGAGTAAAAAACCGCTCTATAATGTGTTTTGTGAAAATCGACCCCAGGTGGCGTTGCGGGGGCTCAATGTGCGTAACAGATAATTTTTTTTCATTTTTAATTTATTAGACGCACAGTCTTGGAATTTGGTACGCAAATTCCTTTCATAGAGTAGAGATTCGCTACAAAATGGCTTTTGTGAAAACAGACCCCCCAAGTGTCCTTGCGGGGACTCAAGAGGTGCATAAATAATTATTCCCATTTTTAAACTATGAGACGTACAGCCTTGAAATTTGGTAAGCAGATTCCTTTCGCAGAGTGGAGAACCGTTACAAAACGGGTTTCGCTAAAATAAAACCACAAGTTTCATTTCGGGGGATTAAGGAGCGTATTAGATAATTTCCGTTTTTAAACTATTATTTCTACCTGCTTGAAAATTGGTAGGCATGTTCCTTTCATGGAACAGAGTTCTTCTAACAAAGAGTAAAACGAAAATCATCGAATCCAAGGAGGATTGCGAGGGGCAAGGGGAGTTATAGTAAAAACTGTTCTTGAATAATTAGACCCACGTACTTGAAATTTGTTAAGCGTGTTTCTTTTGTTGAATAGGGATCTACTAAGAATGTATTTTACGGAAATCAACTCCTGGGGGGAGCAGGGGGTTACTGGGGGGTATTGACAAAAAAAACTCCTTGTTTGAACTACAAGGACTACAATAATGGAATTTGGTTTGCATTTTCCTTTTGTTAAGTTGAAATCCGCTAAGAACAGTTATATTGGAGAACGACTCTCAACGGAATTGCGGAGTGTATTGATAGTAAAACTTTGTTTTTGCTCTATTAGATTTAGACTTGAAATTTGTCTTGCATGTTTATTTTACGGAGTAGAGATCCACCAAAAATTGGCTTTGCGGAAATCCACTTGGTTATAGGGTTACGAAAGTGCAGACATCATTCTATAGTTCAATTTTAGAGATTTTTAGAAAATATAAATTAGAAGTCCTGTCCATTTTTATATCAAGAGTCGAGAGTTAAAGGTATAATTTTATTTTTCAATATAATCGAATTCTTATTGCTAGGGATTATATATCAATAATTTATATATATATATATATATATTAACTGAACTCAGTGACGCAACAGCCCATGAGGACCAAGGCCTACTGTGCCTATCTCAACTTTCGTTACTTAGGCGCTGGGGTGCATGTGCAGATGTTTCGGTCAAGTGGTCAGTCTGACATGAAACCCTCAGTGTTCAGTTTCCAAGCAAGCTTGGTACTCATTAACAACCCACTGAAGAGATAGAGAGGAAAGGCTGAGTCGACCTTGTCCAGAGTGGTAGTGCATCGCTTCCACACCACAGGTCCGAGGTTCAAAACCCCTGGCTGGGGAAGGTTGACTCAGTCTTTCATTCTTTCAGTGCTTCTATAAATGAATACCAAGCTCGCTTGGGAACTTAATGCTGGGGTCCATGGTCACATATACTGATGTGGGCACAATAGGCCTTGGTCTCCATGGGCTGTTGCGGTACTGAGTTAAGTTATATATAGAGAGAGAGGACCCAAAACTCCGTTAATATTTGGAAATTCAATAATTCCTCGAATAATGTGGATAAAATGGTAAAAATTGGCACACATGCTTGAAGTGACATGGATTTTTATTGAAACCAAATAAAAGGGCAAGAAATGGCCAACAAATGGTTCATTATATGATAAAAAAAAGTAATAGCATAACAATTGATTATAAGCAATAAATGATGTTATTTACAAAATATTGTTTGACTGTCATTCGTCATCAATCGGGAGACAATGTGTGACGGATCTGTACGGTTCTTCACTAATCCTCTAAATATTCTTTCAAATTTTATTTATTTCAACCAATCTCCACCGGGAGCCAAAGCGTGATTTATGCAAATGAGATATTTTATATAAGTTCAGGTTTCGCGAGTTAACGAGAGAGAATGAAATGAAATGAGAAAGATTTGTAAAGTAAAGAAGTAGATTTTTAAAGTAAAGTGAATCGAAGCATCGGAAAAATCAACTCGCAGTCGTTGACGAATTTAGTCGTGGTAAAGTTATAAGCAAAGCTGAAGTGCTAAAGATTGAATTTGTAAAGTCAAGAGTGAAGTTTAGCTTTTATCTAATCCAACCTGAACCAAAGCACTCAACAAGACGTACCTGTCCAAGTTTAAGAATCAGGTTAGTGTTTTAAAAATTGTAAATACGTGTACGTGTGTTAGCTGTAATTGTACGCGCTGATCTTTCGTGGATTCAGTTTAGGTTCCGTAGTTCCGCTAATAGTTACCCCTTCTCATTCTTCACTGTGTTTTATTGTTCTTAAATTTGAATAGTGTGTATGTAACCTTCCTTGATTAAGAGGTATCAAATATTGTGATTTGTAAAGATATCTTTTGAATTCGTTAACCAGCCTACACATCTAGATATGAGTAACACACTAGACGAGGTGATGATAATCTTAGGGGAGGTTATGTGCCACGACAAATGTTGAGAAGAGAAATGTTCTGCAGGTAAAGTGAGAAGATGTCGTCATCTTTTAGCATCCCTAATAAGGTCGGACAATCGCTGTTATTAAGCTGCAGTTACAGATTCTTCCTTCTGATAGTACAGCTTTTCTAACAATTCCTTTTCTGGTAAAGACAACATGCTGCAATTGTTGGTGCATCTGTTTCCTCTCGGACTGTAGTTTTCTTGCAGTTGTCTGTCCAGCGCCATTTTTTGCACTTTTTGTAGTTTCAATAAAAACCAAGTTTTACCTCTCTACCTGCATTATTCCGTGTTTCAAATTTTCAAATGTTAAACAAGTTTTGGGTCATCTGATACACACACATGTAACCTATCTTATATTCTCTTATGATTATCTAATTTTAATATAATAAAATAATTGTTGAAGTCAATTGAATATAGAATGAGAGTATTCGACTTAAGAGGGAGATAATATTTTGATAATTTTTTTATGTAGGCTGCAAGCAGTTGCATTTCTTGAATATGTACTCTTACAATTTATAATTATGAAGCTAAAAGGACATGATAATATATGATCACTTATGATTCTTTATTTTTCTTTGAAACACTATGTTGAACAATTAATTATCTAGAATCATTGCTGGAATTGAACTTATAACTTGAGAAAAATTCTCTTTCACCGGATAATACGATTTTGTGGATCTTGACTCTTTTCAATTTTATATATAAGAGGCTTAACATTATAAGTAGATATTATACTTTTTCGAATGGGCTGCAAGTTGGCATTCAAGTGTTGCGGATTCTAAAAATTTCTGTGATTTAATTTTGCCGAAAGTACCAGAGCCAAATTGGTACTCAAGGGATCTCTTACATGCTACGTAATCATATGACAAGTGTGCCTATACGATTTTCACAAACAAGGAAACCTTTAGACTCCAGCCAAGATCGAACGCGTAACCTTGAACTCACAACGTGGGCACGCTACCTCTAAGCCACGGAGCCGACGATATTCTAAATTCTAAATTAAGAATATTTGTATAGGATAGTTATGCATATTCTTGGAGTACATACTATTTCTGTGGAGGATCCAGCTTTTAATCCATAACACCCTGGACTCTTTCGAGTAATTTTTACACTGGTGTGCAAAACTTAAGCAACGTTGTTTTTTTTTTGGGGGGGGGGGTTCTTTTACCATGATTCCACGAGAAATCATCTGAGAGACATGAAATTCAGAAATGAGAGAAGACAGAATTTTGTACTTAAACGTTGACAAAAACATAGTTGCGCAAAAAGGAATACAATGCATACAGTATAGAATCAAACAAAAGAAATCGTTTTTGAACATATAGTATCGTTAAGCATGATTGTCTGTCCAAGAGGAAGAACCACAAGTGGACGTTCCTTAGTATGAGATATGCCCTCCCATTACTGAAATGTTTACTTCGTACCATCTCTACATACTTAGCGCCAGATTGCCAAAGCGACTCTCCAAAGCCTCCCGCACATGTTCTATGGGATTTAAATCGGGTAAGAACGCTGGTCAATCCATTTGAGTGATATTTTAACTTTCCAATAGCTACTGAACATCAGCAGTCCTGTGTAACCATGCATTATCATCCATGAAAACAAAGTCTGGTCCAATAGCACCTCGGAACTTACAAAAATGGGAAGGGATTTCTTCCTCGCAATAGCTATCTCCGATTAGCTCCGCAATAGCTCTCCAGAACCTCTGTCGGAAACGTGGAGCTCAAACCACCCGTTCAGCATAATGCGTCCCCAGATGACAGTTCCAGGACCACCGTAACGGTCTCTCTGTTTGATTTTACTGGGATGAAACCGTGTCCCGATCTCTCTCCAAGTCAACTGGCATTGAGAATCGTTTGGGTCACTAAAAAAGACTCTCATCCTTAAAGAGGATACGACTCCATTGAGATATGTAGTTTTTGTGCTCATTATACTAAAAAGCGCGATCGGTAGCCAACTTTCAAAGTAATGCAGCTTTTCGGAGGGCAAGCGAATAGGCTACCTTTGCGAAAGCGTCTGATCACAGTAAACTGCGACTGTCCTGTTGTTGCACACAGATGCTGAACAATGGTACTTACTGACTGGTATTGGGCTCTTTTCACCTGCAGGACAATATATCGGTCACCCACTGCAGTTGTTTTCCTAGGGCGGCCACCACCAACCTTTCTAACAGCTGTACTTATGGTTTGGAACGCTTATTGATTCCGAACTATTCAGCTTCACTGGTCAAACTATGCCCCTCTTCCAGTTTTCCTGTCATTCTTTCACGTGTGAAGTCGTTCAGGTGATTCTTTCCAGCCATATTTCATGGAAGAACTCACTTACACTTGCAGTGAATGTCTTTATTTGCTCCTCCGTTCTTCCTTTAGTTGCACTCGTCAACCGCATTCGTTTTGCGTACACTCACGTCGCCTATGACGTTTTCTTCCTGACATTTGCTTACGCGTCACCTTTCTACTGAATTGCGTGTTTTTTGTACTGATCACAATAATCCCTTTTCTGCAATTTCATGGCTATCTGCTTAAAATTTACATTGTCACCTAAGTTTTGCACACCAATGTATATTGAACCGTAACTGGATTCGTTGTTCTGATTTGTGCTGTCTTGTGGCTTTCTTGCTTAGGAGAATATGTTAAAAACTCTTTGCTTGGGAACTTTAGAGATTAATAATTGACTCCAATTTCTCTTCTTGGATATTGGTCCTAGTTGTTTTAGCTTAATAATTGGAGACGTGGGATTTTAATCTCTGTAGTTCTGAGGCGTACAAGTTTCTGTTGTGTTTAAAATTTGAGGTAGAAATTTGATTAGGTAAGTTGGTTTTTTCCTCCCTTTTGTTATACTCTTTTGTCCTTCAACTGGTGACTTCCTTCTTTTGTATATGACATTGTTATATATTTACATGTAGTATTCTTGTTAAGGTTCTAAAATTTGTTTACATTTTTTAAGGAATTGCATGTTATGAATGTGCCCGGGTTTCATGTTTTATTTTATTTCTACATTTTTATAATTTTGGCTTCTTTTAGTTTAATCATATAAATTTATTTGCAATTTATTTGTGTTTTAAGTTTTAAACAACGAATTTCAAGCATTTATATATTTTCCAGTTTAATAATATTACCACACTTCTAATGAGAATAATTTAAAGTGAAATAAGATGCAGAATAAACCAAAAATCTGTGACACACTTGGAAATTTATTATAAAGTCAACTTAATGGCTTCGTGAGCATTTTGAACAAAAATGCTTCCATTGATTACAAGTTTTGTTTTTGCAAATGAAAATGTTACAATTTCACCCCTATTTTGTTTTGTATGGTAGATGCAAGTAATCCAGTCTATTCCACAGACAATGCTAGCAAATATGAAGAAATCCGTTTGAATGTCATAATTGGAGCACTCATTGGAATATAGTAACTGTGTAAATGACATGTATCTCCACAAACAATGTGTATGTGCTTCTACAAAATATAGATGATCTAAATGTTTTTACGGCCAAACTTTTGCTTTTTTCTGCTTGCTTTACAATGGGTGAAATTCAAAACATTTTTGAATTTTATTCGAACAAAAACAACGCTTTTCTTTGGAAGAAGTATTTTTGCCCGACCCTCACTCTAGTAGGCTAATTAATTGATTTTAATTTAAAACGTGTCGGGGACTTTGATTCGCCTTATATATGACGGTAAAGACAGTTTATAGTTATATAAATTGAAAAACACAATATTCAATTGGAAAAACCATTCTGTTATAAACCTAAATCTACTTTGACTTCTCTCTACATAATCATCTCCTATATTTAAACATGTGTCGTTCTTTAGCCTTTTTGTTTATGTGTTCTCTTCTGTACACTAAGTCAGGTATTTATTACTGTGAGGCTTTAAGAAGACCATCTAAAATAGAGAGCGAAAAATACTTTCTGGAGGAATTGTACTTCTTTTCGACAAAGTTGCTTCATACAGTTGTTGCAGGATCAATTCATATGGGCAATTTTCGACCCAAGAGTCCGGACCTTGCTTCTAACTTCCTCTAAGCTCTTGGGTAGTAAACGTTTCTGGAAGTGATGAAGAGGTGGAGTATGCAGTGGCTTTATGCACTGGCGGCAGAAAAGTCGAACATGGCAATTCTGAAGCTCGTTAACAGGAACGCCAAATGTTTAAGGGGAAGGGAGGAGAATATGTAGAGAAGTGAAGGTTCAAGCATATAAAAGAATTGTGTTTTTTTCAATTAAAATTGTGTTTTTCTTTTTATATAACTAAATGGCCTTTATTTTCTGGATTTTTTTCTTATATCATCACATCAATTTTTATCAAGTACTTCGTAAGTTTAGCAAGAACTTTGAAAATATTTCCTTTAGAAATTAATTAACGAAATTTCAGAAGTAATGCTAAATCATTATTTGATTTAATTTTTCCAGTCAACATGAAAAATTCTTCTATTCAGGAGAATGTTCAATGAACTTGTTTCATGTTCTCTCTCTTATCATACAATGACCGGAAAATGATAGAAATAGAAATGTCAGTTAATATGATCTAAAAAAGATATTTTCTAAAAAATAACATCCAATACTTTTTTCGCTTTCCTCAATAGATTCAGAATGATATAGACTGTCTTTTTTTAAATCTAAAAAAATAATGTAATTACAACTTATCGCTTTCTTAATGTACGATTGCTTTTATGCTCTATTGACATTGATTTCACTTAGAATATCTAACTCTCTTTTAACCATGTTTTTAACATTTGCATATTTTTCTCAAATCAAATAGTTTCATTACGAGATGATGTAAATTCTAAAAAAAAATGGACTTCAGGAAAAAAATAGGAAATTTATATGATTTTGATAATTTATTTTTAAGAGGTTTTTAGATGATAAATGTTTCTTCCAATATATCCTGTTTACGGAGGGGGGGGGGGAATGCAAAGCATTAAATGCTCAAAAACTCATGATCAATATATTCATGGTTTTTATTCTTATAAGCATTCCTTTTCGTAGATAATAATTACTTTTTGTGTCTGATGAAGTACTGTAAAATGAAAAGTAAACTTCAAAAAACATGATACAGTTTCAAATCTACAGTAAAAAAATATTAATGCTATTTTTTTGGTTACTTATAAGATCTTATAATGTATGTAGTACCCATCCACGCCAGTTGGTGTGGCATTGACTCTTGTCAGAAACCATCTGATGAAATGTGACTGGGATTCCGGGAGACATGTTGAATGTAGAACTGAGTGCGAAACGTGGTGTTGAGCGAATGGACGTGTAACGCTAGCTAATGTAAAGAACAGCTACCACCCTCCTTTTTATTCTTTTTATTTTAATATGTTCGCCATCTTTTTTAAGGTATCCGACTACGTTCGGAGACCTATTTTTTTATTTTTCTAAAATTCACTAAAAATTTTACATTTTTAATTTCATTTTTTGCACTATGATAAAAAATACAGTTATAAATAATATACATACATTATAAAATTTACAAAAATTTAAAATTTTAAGGAAATTTTAATTAATTTTTTAAATTTTTTCAAAGGCTCTATTTTTAAAAATAATTTATATTTTACAAAAAAAATTGCTGCAGCATATTTTTCAAACACATTTCTAGAGGTTGTACTACAAGTTTTAAATTATTTTCTTTTAATCAAAAGTTATAGCTAATCGAAGCTACAACCTATGAATTTCATTCAAATTTTCGATACTTTTATAAGGAAATCCAACTTTAAAATCACTAAAAATTGTTCAATTTCTTAGCTGCTAGTCCAACCTCTAGATAATACTATTAAAAACATTTGTGTAAAATTTCATACAAGTATCTCTATTGGCTCTTTAGATATCACATTTGAAATATCAAGAAATTTACAAAAAAACAGTTTTGAGAAGAATGCATTTAAACTTTATAAATGTAATTTCAAAACAAAATATCACAAGTATATTACTAAAACTCTAATGATTTATATTTAACACCTCCACTCCTTGGTATTTTATTAAATTTTAACTTTCTTTGGGCCCTATATTTTTTTCTGGCTGATTTTTAAAAAGGCAAAGAATGTTGTTTCGAGTCACTGTGCGAATGATGGCAAGAAATCTGTCATCACGCAGTGTATAATAATTTGCATTTATGCCAAAAGCTTTCAAACAAACAAATAAAAGTTTTTTTAAAAATAATGACAGCAATATGGGTACCCAAAGAAAATGTTTTCAGCTCAATAAAAGTTTCTTTCAGAACAATTTGCCAAAAAAACGCGTTAAATGATTTGTTTACATTTGTGTCACACCGTGGAGGCAATTTTATAATAACTGCTTATCAAACAACTTTGTATACACAGGTTTAACAATATTTAAAAGTTTCATGGAAAGGCTTACACCTTTATTTATATATATATTTTCCGGTAGCTATTCTTCATTGATACTCACACCAGCTCTCAGCTCCAGTAGGGCATGGTGCATACATGGGTATCTCTCTGATGGAGCCACCGAGAAAAAATGCCGCACTTAGCAGAGCTTTGACGTGATTGGTGTTACTGCCATAATAGTTTTGAATTTTATTAATCATAACACTGGAAAGTTTTTCTTTCCCACCGAGGTTTTTCTGGCTTTTTCTAAGTTTTCTTTGCCGAATACTCCCTCTTTCTTAGAAGTATATTAGGCACTCATTTTATGACACTGTTGACATCAAATAGATCTTTAACTAAAATGTATCCTTGGGAATCACCATCACACACCATAGAAATCAACATTGTTTTAAGATCTCGTGGTATAAAATCACACAAAGATTTTGTACGCACTAACAGATTCCATGATTGAAGTAAATACCAGATGAATGCAGGAACACGCATGTTCGACTAGACATTTAGAATTCTACAAAACTTAGACATAATTTCCTAATCTGGAAGTTTCCCAGTGGCGATGGATAAAGTTTCTATAGAAACTTTTAGGGAAGAATGTCCATGTATCTGTCGTCAACGGATATTCCACATTCTCCAATTGACGTGTTGGAACATTTTGTAATGCTTTTTACTACCAACACAGCAGCATTCATGACATCTTTAGCCGTTGATGTAGCAACAGCCAAGATATTTCTTTCACAAAGTCTATATGCTCTTTTTGCCATACAGGGCATATTCAGCTTAGCACGTAACTTTTTCGCAGACAAATGTCATCTTCCAATAACTCACATTCCACAAATAAGTTGCAAATTAATTGAAGTTTGGTTTTTAAGCTTTTTAGTAGCTGAAAAATTGACAATAAAAGTACATTTGGAGCATTTTAAAGTCACATTAGAAGTCAGTCCAAACAAGTAATCTTCATGCAGGTACAGATTCTTCTCAAAACAATTGAAGAAACACAAATTGAGAAAAACATACTTCCCAAAATATTTAAATAAAATATTCCATAACCTCTTAATGTTCCATTAAAACATTCTTTGCACTGTGAAAAATTCTTCAGTGAATCCAGTTTTTGTTCATTACAAGTTTGAATATTTGCTACTTCCAATGTTTTTGTTACCAATCTACTGTTATCAGTCCACTATTGCATTTTCAAGAAGTTATTTTTATAGTTTTATGAACCATTATAACTTGAATTTTTAAAAGCAGAATGTCTAGAAACCATCAACGATCAAAAATTGTACAATTAAATCAAAAAAAGTTAAGTTTTTAGAAGAAATTTAGGATCAAAATTCGTAAGGCCCAAATCAAAACAAAAACATGTGAGGTCAGAAGAAACAAATGTTGCCAATCGCAAGAGTCGAATTAAAAGATCGAAATTGTTGCCCATCAATTAAATAATTAAAAAAATTGTCAGAAATAGTTTTTAAAATTATAATGGGTTGAAACTGCAAAAATTATCGGTAAAAATCATGTAAAACAGACAACTTCCGGTTTCGATTTCGATTTCACCACTTCCGGTTTCGAATGACAGCTGTAAAATATTTTAAACACCTGTAACTTTTTTTCTAATTATCGCACAGACAAAACAAAGACAGATTTAGAAAGCTAATTGCTTGAACTTTAAAATGGTAAAATAAAAAGAAAATGTGATTTTTGACCGAAAATGGCATTTTCAACGTAGTCGGATACCTTAACTAATTATATGTGCTTCTACGTGAACAATGACTTTATCTTCATTTCCAACCCAAGGTGAAGTGCGATCACATGTATAATCATATAAGAAAGTTGCAACAAAATTTAGCAACTTCAATTTAAGGTCTTAAGATTAGTATTTTAACTATCTTGAAAATTCTAAACTGTAATTTATTACGTCAAAGTCATGCAATACTTAAAATAATTGGGAATTTATATCACTAGAAACACTATTGGATGTTAAATCATTACTCCAGGGCATAAAATATACTCCACATGCTATGTAATGCTATTAGATCTCATTCAAAAGACATTCAAAGTCACATTTCCTTTTTGTAAGAAATGGGTCGTGTCAAATCCTTCAATAATTTCATCAAATGATATGTTAACCTTTTTGTATCTTTTAGAATAAAAAACATTGAAAGATAAGAGACTGTGTTGAAATAGTTCAATACACGAGAGCATCTGTTGAATTCTCATGATTTAGCGGATAAGAAAAGATAACATTTTGAGAGAACAAATATATCTTTTACTCTTTTGGTTTTTAAAATGTTAAGCGTAAAAACACTGCTTTGAAATGGATGTGTTATGGGAATATATTAATTGCACAGAATTTCATAATATCGCCATTCACCTAGAGTTCAATTTTATTACTATTTTCTCCCCCACATTATTCATAAAAAATTAGTTTTCTTAAATTATGTTATCCAAGAAAATAATTACAACTTTACCTCAGTTCTTTTAAAGATAAAATGCTTAAAAAAACTGCTTTAGGTACAAAATTTTAAGATATCCCATCATAAAATATTTAAATCATATTCAAATACATTATAGTTTTAACTAAAAATCACGCAAATTATTCAAGCTATAACATATGTATTTTAGCAAATAATGCAATAAAGATTTATTTAGAGAACAAAATTAATATTTTCATAAATTATGCTTCACTTCTTAAGAGGTTAAAACATTTGTCATTCAGTTTAAATACATTGGCATTAAGCAGTCTACATTTACTGTGTAAAATATAAAATTTATATGACATGAGTAAATGAAACAAAATTTCGAATTCTATTATGCCAGAAAGAATGGATATATTTAAACGGAAATATATATATATATATATATATATATATATATAGTATAGTAAAATGAAATAATAAGACAAAATTGTACTATCCGCAAAGCTAAAAGATAGAAACCGGATTCTAAGAAACATAACTAGAAAATAAATGGTTGAAATGAATATTGTACTAGATTTGGATAAAAATATGCATAATAGGGAACAGAGGTAGATCTTTGAAAATGGAGGAAACCAAAAGAGTCTATTGACTAAAATGGAGATCTATTATGATTTCTACTGCTCTCACTAAATTAGGACCAGCGAAATTAGGGTTAAGCAATGCTTTATGGATTCACCTTCCCCATACAGCAGAAATTTTGACATTATAGAAAAAACAGAGCCAAGTTGAAAAGTTAGGCCAAAACTATCTCACATGTATATTGCCCCAGGCAGTAAAATAAAATTAAAGTATGAAAAGAAAGGTTTCTCTCAAAGACAGGAATGTAAATTAAATAATTGTTTTAAGGAAATCTAAGCAAAAACTTTCATGCAAAAATGCTAACCAAATGAGGAATAAAGACAATGCATCTTAGTCAAATATCTCGCGCAAAATGACGTTAATATTGAAGTGTTGACACATAATCAAAAAACAGTGGCACCACCTAGATCATTTTATTGCAACTAAATTAATAAAACGATATCAAATTGAAATTACTAAATTAAATTGAAAAACACTGAAGAAGATAAAATAACATAGATATATATTTAAAAATTAAAATGAAAGAAACTGCAAGAGTTCAGATAACATAAACTGCTAAACTGCTGTTTGTAAAAAATGTAACACCCTGAAGGAATCATCAGAAATAAATGAAATTAATTACACAAACGACTTGTATTAGTACGTATAAAGCACGAAATTTTCAAAGCAAAAAAACAATGCTAACCAAGTGAGAAATGAAGACAATGCATCTTAGTCAAAAATCCCGCAATTATATATATATATATATATATATATACATATATTCTAGAAAATATATAAATGAGTTTTGTATTGCTTCTTTGAAATCAGTATTTTATAAACGAAAAGTTTAGATAATATAAAGCTTTCTTCAGTTTAGTGAAATTTTTAGAATGTCTTTATCTCGTGTTTCTGCTTGTTAGTTATCCAAGGATGTCAGCATTTTGAGAATCTTTTTTGGAGGTATTGTTTTGCAACTGGAAAACAAAGTTATCTTTCAACAATCATGTTTCTAAGATTTATTAGAAGGCAAAAACAAAAAAAACAACAAAAAAAAACCGCTCAGATTAAAGGGCTAGAACATTAAATTTCGTCTTAACGCTCCTACGTCAACTCAAGTTAAATCTAAACAAACAAAATAAATGAGCTTAAAAAGATAATTTCAGAGAATAACTCGACTTACTTCTTTCTGTTGCACTCATGACGCGCAGTTGTTTTTTTTTCTTCTCATTGTTGATCACGGTTGATCCAGCGCAACCCATGATTTTATATTGCGCAATTTTTATCCAACTTCTTAAATTACTGTAAAAGAAAGAAAAAAAATTTATATTTCAGTTGTAAGCTAAGCATATCATAAAGAATACTTGTTAAAGAATTTAAATTGAATGCATATTTTGTGTGTGTGTGTGTGTGGAATGTATTCCCATTTCATTTCAAATTTCTTTTTCCGTAGGACAATCGAAAAATATTAAATTTGCTTTGATATTTTAATTTAATTGACGTAGTATTAATCATCTAGAAGTTAGCATTAAATATCGCCTTAAAAGAATGGAAGAAAGCTTTTCTTTTCCTTATAAAAAGAAAGGCTTTCCCTAAACAATACCCATTAAGGAATTTGAATTCTCTTGACTGAATAGGTATTTCATAAGTAATTTTCTTTTAGGATAATTGAAAGTCAATTAACTTTCTCACGAATTTTGAATTGAATTGACGCTTTAAAAACCATCATCTCATAAAAACTCTTTTTCGTTTTTGTTCTACAATAATTTCAGCTTATTTTATTCGTCATAAACTGTTCCAAACAATTGCTTCAAATACAAAAGGAATCCACGATTTTTTTGTTCAATCAAATTCCTCTATTGAAACCCATTTCGATTGGATCACCAAATAATTTGATGTTAGGAATCTTTTTGTTTCTTAATGAGCGCTGATTTAGAATCATATTTTTAAAGATTTTGGAAAAAAGAGGATATAGGTCTCTTTATAAAAAAATAAACTATGGTTGAGATATTTAATTTACTGTGAAGACTTTTGATATTACTTTGATGTGACTAAAGAAAAATAAATTGAATTTTATTTCCTACACCCATGGTTAAGTGTCTTTTATAAATAAGATTTGATTAAATTTATTAAACTTTAAATATCTCTTTGATTAATGTAATTGAAAACGTTTTGCATTTCAATGCAATAGAAAATGATTTACAGAAAATGTTTAAATAGTTATGGAAGATAAATTTAAAAAGCGTTTTTCGTAGTTGGATGAATTTATTGAGTTAAACAAATCAATAAAAACTCTTAACTCAGCTGTTTGGTGAAAATAAGGGGAAACTCTACCATGAGCTCCATAAATATTTAAGGCATCTTAATTAATAATTTTAAAGTTCAGTGTATTTTATCGGCATTTTTCGATTAAATTTATAGTCAGGAGAAACAAAGAGCAAACATACCTATTGTATTCATATTTATTGGAATTTAAATTCTGTTACGATTATATGTCTTTTGGGAGCTAATTGTTTTTTATTATTCATTATATATATGTTACCGGCAAAATATGAAATGCCGGCATTCTATAGAATGCCTAAAGCTATTTAGGCAAAGTATGAAAAAGGTTATAATAAGGACAATATATCAATGACTTACTTTCCTAAGAGTACAAATGTTATTCTCGGACAAAATAATGAGACTGCCATTGAAAAAATTATTCAAAATATGTAAAGGAAAATTAAAAAGTTGTTCCAAACAAAAATTTTCTTTCTTATTAAAGAAAACAAAATCTATATAAATAAAAATGAATGTGTGAGTGTGTCTGTGAGTCTCTCATGTCTTCCTAAACCGCTCATCCGATTGATTGCGATGAAACTTTGGGAAATGGTTGGACGTATACCCGCGAAGATTTCTGAGACAGTAAAATTGATCCCTATGCAATACCTCTAAGAGGTGTTAGGAATAAATTCCGTTCTTATTCCTGATTCTAGGTTGGTTTTTGAAATTTTATGCATGTGATTTAAGATGAATAACACGAAATTATTTGCTACATTCGTTTGTACACAAAAGTTTATTTTACTAAATTTTATCAATATTATAAACACTCTTTATTTCCTCGTTCCATTTCTATGAGCTTTGAACTTATTTATTCAAAACTACTAACGTTGATAAGCTGCTACCCACTTATTTTTAGCTGTAAGAATACATCCTGGAGTTCTGCGAGTGTACATTAAGAAAAAAACCCGAAGCAAAGTAAATTTGGGAATGTAAAGATATTGTAATGATGAATATGAATATCAGTATCAATCAATCACCAATAAATCAGTAATAATTTATTCTTTTCTGGGGTTTCAACAAATTGAACACAGCGCTTAGGAAATGTTCATTAAGATTATTGCGTTTTTACTATTCTTATAAATCATCATCTTACACTGAATAGTCTATAATCGTTATTTCCTGACAGAAGTAATACGGTAAAGCCTCCTGTTCCCAAAGCTAAAGATAAAATACCACATTCAGTATTTTTCTATCATTGTTATAAAACAAATAATTATATTTTAAACATCCAAGAAAATTCTTTTTCTGCATGAAACTTCCGTTAAAAAATATTAAATAAATATTTTAAAAAATTCAAAAGTAAGCCCGTTTAGAGTTGTGAAATAAACACATTTAATGTCTTATAATATATTTATAAGGTATAACCTTGAATATTAAATTATTTGTTTACTGTGTATCTAATTTGGGGCTCTTTCAAAAGTTTCTGAAATAAATCTTTTATATAATCGCACACACTACCCATCATTTCATCATCTTTTTGTTCTACAGCAACTTTTGAATAATTCAAACATTGTGGAAATAGAATCGGCATCTAAAGTGAAGAAAGGGATATTCTAATGTTTTCTGTATTTATTGTGGTACCGTTTTCTTCCTTTTTTCGGATGTATTTATTTGCAAAGAAAAAGGTGTGAATGCGGATTAGAGATATAAATAAAATGGAAGAAGGTACTTAATTGAAAAATGAGTTAACAATGTTGTTAAAAGATCTTTACCAGATATTCCAACTAATAAATAGTAGTCCTATAAAATTTCAAATACTTTTTAGAGCCATGTTTTTCCCGTAAAAGCTATAGTAAGTAATATTTTAATAAGTAATAGAAAAATAACTGCATCACAAGCGATCAATGATCCAATAAAGCAATTTTATAAATAGTTATAAAAACATGACCATAAAAATAAATCAAAATTCCTCTTATAAAACAGGAGAAAACATGTATGGAGCACCAAAATACAAAAGAAACGTAAGAAGTTCATGTTGGATCTAAGATGAATATAATATATATATCACTGTATTTTGTCTTCAAAATTTTAATATTTTATTTTGGCCCAGCAATATAAGCATAAGAAAGGAAAGGCATGTTCCTGAAAACTTAGTGTAACCCTGCACTGTTTTCTTCACTGTAAACCTCAGAAATTATAATTGTGGCTATGTTACTTCTACCTGTGTTGTCTTGTTGTATTCTTAAGTATGTTTTAGTATTAAGTTAGAGTTTTAGCAATTTCGTATTTTGTAAATGATTGTATGTATATTATATATCAGGGGTAGACAACGCGGCGCCCACGGGCGCCATGGGGCCCCCGATCGATTTTTAATGCGTCCTCGCTGGACTAATGTAAATGTATGATAGCCAGAGCGATTTACTTTCTCTTGAAGCAAAACTTTCCCTTTTTGTTTTGTCTATGTGGCGCGCTTCTAATTTATTGCTTAGATCAGTGTAATCACTATTTTTTATTAGGCAGAATAAAACTAGATTTCGAAGGGAGAGGTTGTTGCAATGTCTCTCTTATTTTGAATACTAATATTGATTTTTTTTCACTCTTGTCAAACGGCGATATACAGCAAGTAGTCAGTTGAGTTTAGGATTGTGCATAGATTTGCAGTTTGCTAACCTTGAGCGTATCTAATAGCACGCACGTATTTTTTGTTAGTTTGTGATCGTATTTCGAATAGACCACGCGTAGACCGTGCATTTAAAACTATCAAGTAATCCGAAATAATTCTTTTCTTTTAAAACACTTCATGGATAAATGTAAAAGAAAAAGAACATATTATTTTAACGATGAATGGGAACATCTATATTGTTTCGTTGATTACAAAGGGAAGTGTATTTGTTTGTTGTGTAATAATAGTGTTGCGATTCCCAAGAAAAGTAATATTGAACTACATTTTAAGACCGTTCATACCAATTTTAATAGTGACTATCCAATGAACTCTATAATTAGAAGAAAAAAAATTATTTCTTTAAAACCTTCAATAACTAACGAGCAAAGTTTTTTTTACTAAACCACTGCAACAACATAAAGCAGCAACGATCGCGTCATATAAAATATCGCATTTGCTAGTTAAGAATAAAAAACCATTTACAGATGGAGAATTAGTAAAAGAAGCCGTGTTAGAAGCTGC
This sequence comes from Trichonephila clavata, assembly GCA_019973975.1. NCBI lineage: Eukaryota > Metazoa > Arthropoda > Arachnida > Araneae > Nephilidae > Trichonephila > Trichonephila clavata. The sequence goes on from BMAO01002448.1 coordinate 80,733, forward strand.
TGATTCACTTTTTGAAGAATTTAAAAATAAAAAGGAAATAGTTTCAGCTATAAACACGTTGCAATTATCAGCACGAACTGTTACTAGAAGAATTGAAGTAATTACGGAGAATTTGGAGCCAGAATTAGCAAATGATATGGAAAATTGTATTTTCTTTTCGCTACAGATGGATGAATCGACAGACGTGACAAATATATCACAATTAGCAATTTACGTGAAGATGGTATTTTCTGATTTTACAACAAAAGAAGAATTCCTTAAAGTTCTGCCATTAAAGGGAAGCACCAGAGGAGAAGATATCTTTCTACTTTTAAAAAGTATATAACAGATGTAAAATTACCTGTACAAAAGTTATCGTCAATTACAACAGACGGGGCACCAGCGATGACTGGTAAGAAAAAAGGATTTATTGCCTTATGTAGACAGGATTCCTTATTCCCGAAATTTATTTCTTATCATTGTCTCATACATCAGGAAATGTTATGCTCAAAAACAATCGGTTTTCAACACGTATTTACGATAGTAACAAAAATTATTAATTCCATAAGATCGGGAGCTATGCAACACAGATTGTTTAAATTACTTTTAGAAGATGAGGACGTTCAGTTCACAGATCTTCTTTTACATACTGAAGTGAGGTGGCTGAGCAGAGGTAAAATACTTGAGCGGTTTATCATGCTTTTGCCACAAATAAATGAATTTATTGCATCAAGAGGCGAATTTTACGAGCAATTAGAAAATGAGAATTGGCTAATCGACCTCAGATTTCTGACAGATATAACGGCAAAGTTGAATGAATTAAATTTAAAAATACAAGGGGAAAACCAGCATATCGCTGACATGATTAGTGCAGTATATATAAATGCATTCAAATTCAAGTTAGTGTTGAAATCCCATCTATTGAAAAAATTATTATCACATTTCCCAAATATAAAATATACTGTTGAGAGTTTAAATTTGAATAGTGAAAATTTTACTGCTACATCATATTTATAAATTTTAGATAAGCTAATAGAAGAGTTTTCTTCTAGATTTGAAGATTTTGCAGCATTAGAACCCGCTCTCAGATTTTTCATAAATCCATTCAATGTTACTGAAGATGATGTCCTTGAAATAGTTTCAGTGTATTTCGAGCTTCATAATATCGAAGACCTAGAATAAGAAATAATAAACTTGCAAAGTGATATTATTTTAAAAGCACATAGTAATGATAAAATGTTTTGGAACTTAGTCGATGAAAATAAGTATCCTATTTTAAGGAAATGTGCGCTAAAAATTTATTCATATTGTGCAACAACATACAATTGCGAGTCATTGTTCTCAAATATGAAATATTTGAAATCAAAATACCGAACAAAGCTTAATGACTCACATTTAGATAATTGTTTAAGGACCGGGAACTCTAAATATATCCCCAATTATAAGAAATTAGCTGAAAATATGGACACCCAAGTTTCACACTGAATTATATGTATCATTATGTAAGACACCAACAAAATAAAGTTATAAAAAATCTGTTTTTTTTAATGCCTATTTATACCTGTTGATTATCTGTAAAATATGCGCCCTCGGTGATTTTCAAATTTAGTATTGCGCCCTTAAGGACAAACAGGTTGCCGACCCCTGTTATATATATATATTTGTGTGTGTGTAAGTATAATTAATTTATATCTAAAACAGAATCTCCCATTTACCATTTAACTTTTATTTTCCATAACATTCCATTCTTAAATTAAACAGCTAATTATTTCTCTCTGAAAATATACTCTAAACATTACAATTCCAATCCTAGCTCGTTCAATTTTATGGTCTTCGTGTGTATACTTCCAAGCTTTACTTTCCAATAGAAGACATAAACTAAAAAAATATTATCTAGCAGTTCTGGAAATAAACATTTAGTCTAATTAATATTTTCGGGAGACTTGACGTTCGTTTCTCTCAGGAAAAAAATATGTCGGGGGGTTTCTCACAAAATAAAACTGCTTCTTACAAAAGTTCTTAATTCTGACTTTAAACATCACACACACACAGATATATATATATATCGAAGCTGTAAGAAAAGAGAGCCAGAGGTCAGGTAAAATTCTTGTTGCTTCTTTGCTTCTAGTGTAATCATAATAAAAAATCCGTCAAACAAAATTACTAATACTAGTAATTGAATGTAAGTGATATCTAAATTAAATATTTTTTCTAAACATGCATGTATAAAATCATTTGCATATTGAGACTATCAGTAAATTTTCTTTAATTAATACATAAAGAGATTAATGAACTGCTGTCCTTGTTAATAGCTTTTATATATATATATATATATATATATATATATAATACCACTAATTCAGTACGTAATTGTAACAAACAAAAAATTTACAATTAAATTCCTTCCTTGATTCATTTCAATTATTCATCAAGAGGTAGTGAGACTGACAAAATAGACAGTAAAAATAAAAGAAAAATATTTGAAAAAAAATAACGCAGTATTTTTTCAGTGTTATCACTGTTCATTAATTATAATGAAGTAAGATATAAAAGATCCAAAATGAGAAACATCTTCAAAGGTTCTTGAAAAATTTTACAATCACTTTAAATTCATATTTAAGGATGTAAATAAGTTTTTATAATTTATTAAATAAAACTTATTTCGAATAAAACTTAAAAGTTTTCAAACGTCACTCCTAAAATAAGGGCAAATATATAAAGAATTTGGTTTTATTGTTATAAGCTTTACGTGGTTTCTCAATCACAAATGATACTAAAGAAAATAATCAGTCCATTTTTACATCTCTCTGCAGCTTTTTGTTTCACTATTTAACTGCAGCTTTTGAGTTCCTGAGTTCTTGAAATAGTCAAACTAATCACATAGACTGATAAAAAAATTGTAAAAATGCAAGATAATTAAATTTATTTTCCTTGCTCTTGAATAATGTTTTTTTATCCTATTCTGCTTCCCTAATTCCATGAACTAAGGAGTCTGAATGCAAATTTCTTACATGAATCTCGATTCCACCAACTGACAAGAAAATAATAAAAAAGGGGAAAGGTGCTCAATATATATTAAATTTAAGAATTCTCAAAACCCTAAAATACCATGATGTAAAAGTTTGAAATATGAACTCAGATTTCAACTAAAACATTCATCCTCATCACGTAAACATTAGCTCAAAATTGAACAATATTCTACTTTACAGTTCTATTTACAATATTAAAGCTAAACAAAAAATTATATCTTAACAATATAAAGTAATTAAAATTTTTATGGCTCATACATAAGATTTCTTTATCAAAACATTCTAATAAAAACTATTTAATAACAAATACCATCTTTTATAGATATGTTTACGATTGCCGTCATCCAATAACGGCGTTGTAAAAACTGGTTCAAGATTTTTATGAAAAGATAATTCGTCACTAGAACATTACAAATAAGAAATATTTGGCTCCACTAGTTGATTCTCATTGCGAATTTAGAATAATCTATCAAAATAACCCCCCGTCATAGAATTTCAGTCAATATTTCTATTATACCAATCAGATTTCAATGATTATAATATCAGTTCGAAGAACAGATTTTCACTTCATTACTGTTGTAACAACCTACTAGAGGTTGTTGGTGTTTGGAGGATTCGATAGAAGATCAACCATAGCAAGCTTAAGACTCAATTTATTTATCCCTCTGACTTAATCAACACAGCTAAAGGTAGACAATGCACTCAGTAAATAACCGTATGAGCAATCGCATGGCTTAAGGCTAATAACATATGATTAAAGTTTATTTAACTTACTCTTGGAGAACTCTTGATTTCTAAGCTAGAATTCGCTATAAATATCTTTCTTAATATTACATCCACCGGCCGTAAATCTAGTTCACAATTTTAACTATTTTTATTCTCCAATTATAAACTATCCACCATCATCGCGTACTTATATGCCAAGGCTTCAATCGAACAGCTCATTGAAATCAATCAAGTCTTCTTCGTCAAGAGGACGTTTTCAACAGAACTTCCAGTTGGAAAGAATCACTTTAGCCCAAGAAGATTAATGGAAGGTTGCGTTACACTGTTCATCAGGATATTGCGTACTATATGACTGGACATACAGAATTATCTTCGTGACGTTTGATCTGAGGTATAAGCCTTTAAAGACTTCTATGGCCCTGTGTCCAGCAGCATGTCCCAGTCAAAAGTCACATCATGATGATTGGAAGTTGGATTATTTTCTTAATTAAGATTATTGATTAATCTTTATAGCAAAAGATTTTGTCAAAGTACCATATTTAAATACTATGATTAAGCCTAAATTCTTTGCCGCAAACTACTGTATTTAGATAAATTGCTCAATGATAGCATTGAAAAATGAATTTAAGATTCCAATTAATTATGAACTTAGCAAATTTATTTTATGGGATTACGATATTTTCTATACATTCAATGAAAAATATTTTCAAGAGATTTAAATTAATTATCACAGAGATAAATCTTAATAAGGGAATCAAATTTAATAAAAAATTATCCTTATAGCTCTTATTAACTGCTGCTGCTAATTATAACACACCAGTTCTTTACTCGAATGTCGTAAAAACAATTTTTAATTAAAGTTTCTTTCCACTGCCATCTATTCTTCTTATTCAGATTGCTAATCAAAATAGCTTTTTTCCATCGTTGAAACTCATTCATTGTAAAAACATCTCACAAGTAGCGGAATAACAAGCAAACGCATTTCTCTTTAAATCAACTTTGCTGAATTTTAAAAGAAAAAAAAAACTAAAATAATTTTGGATCACTTTAAAGAAAATATTATTTCTAAAGTTTAAGAGCTTCTTAATCCTATTAGAGTTTGAATCTTGATGGGGAAAAAATATTTTTAACTTTTAAAAGTTCTCAGATGAGCAAATTTCTTGACCACTCGAAAATGTTTTACTTTAATTTCCGTTTTTTTTTCTACTTTTATTTCCATTAGTTTTTTTTAATTAACAAACAAATGATCTGCTAGAAACAGCTTTGAATAAATCTTTACACGCCATTTCCCCGTTTAAAATAATTTTTTTTTATCCTGAGGCTCAAAAATTCATTTTCTTATTACACACATGTGTTTTTTTCTAAAAATACAACCGAGACTCCTACTTTCTATGGATTCAAACTTGTACCACATGCCACAGTTCAATAGGGGGGGGGGGGTTTCTTCTTTCATTATAGAAGTGGAAAAACAATTTACAACCATAACTCCAAATTTTACAAATAAAATATAATTATCAGAAGAAATTTAATTTTTTTCTTTTTGCTCGAAATTCTTCATATAAAAAAGTAGGAAATAGATTGAGCACGGATATTAAGTTTTAAAAGAACTTTTTTCAATTTTAATTCTGTTTTATTCAGAGCAAATACATATTTTTGTATCATTACGAAGGTAAACTAAATACATAGGAGTTTCAAAAAATAAGGTAACAAGAGCTCTGAAGGGTGTGCTAATTGCCCGTATGAACAAAAGTCTCTCTAAAGATAACGAAGACGACCACAGCATTCAAACGGTGCCAGTGGATGGAGCTGGTTCCCCAATAACACGACTTCATTTTAGTTAGAATATGGTTGTGTTGACGTAAATACTGTCCTCAATTGAAATAAGAAGTGTAACATGCGTTTAAAGAAAAATTCTCCTTCTGACATTGATCTGCGATTGGTAGAAGTACAAGTGCTGTTTCACGAATGTAGGTGTGGTTTTGGTGCTCGGAATCATAGAAAGGGAGAATAGATGTGCGAGATGAAGAAAGAGCGCTTAGGGGTATTGGACCACTCTTCTTAAATTTCCAATCCCCAACAGAGTGATTTCCATTTCTCTGGACCTTTAAAGAAACACGAGAAGTCAGTATTTCAGAACCCCAGTTGAGGTTGAGAGAGTCGAATCGATGTGGTTGCACAAGCTTGACTTTGTTTCCGACCATTGCGGGTTCGATGATTTGTACGGACGGAACAAATGCCTCG